>PVKP010003102.1:0-61273 GCA_004027715.1 Plecturocebus donacophilus | reverse complement strand
TCAAATGGAATTTGTTTTAGATCCTTGAGGAATTGCCACACTGTCTTCCACAGTGGTTGAACTAATTTACACTCCTAACAATATAAAAGTGTTCCTATTTCTCCACATCCTCTCCAGCATCTGTTGTCTCCAGATTTTTTAATGATTGCCATTCTAACTGGCATGAAATGGTATCTCAATGTGGTTTTGATGTGTATTTCTCTAATGACCAGAGATGATAAGCATTATTTCATATATGAAGATAATTTCTTAAAAATTAAACAAAGGGTTAATGTATGATTCAGCCATCACTCTTCTATTAGTCTGCTCTCATGCTGCTAATAAACACATACCTGAGACTGGGTAATTTGTAAAAGAAAGAGGTTTAATAGATTCTCAGTTCCACTTGGCTGGGAGGACTCAAAACCACGGAGGAAGGTGGAGGAAGAGCAAAAGTACGTCTTACCTGGCAGCAGGCAAGAGCACATGTGTAGGAGAACTCTCCTTTATAAAACCATCAGATCTCATGAGACTTATTGACTATTACTAGAATGATTCAATTACTTCCCACTTGGTCTCTCCCACAACACATGAGGATTATGGAAGCCACAAGTCAAGATGATATTTGGGTGGGGACACAAACAAAATCGTATCATTCTGCTCCTGGCCCCTCCCACATCTCATGTCCTCACATTTTAAAACACAATTATGCTCTTCCCAACAGTCCAACAAAGTCTTAACTCATTTCAGCATAACTGAAAAGTCCACAGTCCAAATTCTTATCTGAGACAAGGCAATTTCCTTCCACCTATGAGCCTGTAAAATCAAAAGCAAATTTAGTTCCTTCCTAGATACAGTGAGGGTCTGAACAATGGGTAAATACACCCATTCTAAATGGAAGAAATTGGCCAAAAATGAAGGGGCTAGAGGCTGCATGCAAGTCTGAACTTGACTGTGGGGCAGTCAAATTTTGAAGCTCCAAAATGATCTCCTTTGACTCCACGTCTCACATACAGGTCACATTGATAGAATAGTTGGGTTCCCACGGTCTTGGGCAGCTCTGCTTCTGTGGCTTTGCAGGGTACAGCTCCCCTCCTGGATGTTTTCATGGGCTGGCATTGAGGGTCTGAAGGTTTTTCAGATACACAGTGCAAGCTGTCAGTGCATCTACCATTCTGGGGGCTGGAGAACAGTGGCCCTCTTCTCACAGCTCCATTAAGCAGTGCCCAGTTGGGGACTCTGTGTGGAGACTCCAACCCCACATTTCTTTTCTGCACTGCCCTAGCAAAGAATCTTCATGAGGGCTCTGCCCCTGCAGAAAGCTTGCCTGGATATGCAGGCATTTCTACATATTCTCTGAAATCTAGGCAGAGGTTCCCAAACCTCAACTGTTAACTTCTATGCACCACAGGCTCAACATCATGTGAAAGCCACTAAGGCTTAGGGCTTGTTTCCTTTGAAGCAATGGCCTGAGCTCTACATTGGCCCTATTTAGCCACAGCCAAAGCAGCTGGGACAGAGGGCACCAGGTCCCTAGGCTGCATACAGCAGTGGAGCCCTGGGGCCAGCCAAGGAAACCATTTTTTCCTCCTAGGCCTCAGAGCCTGTAATGGGAGGGGCTGCCATGAAGGTCTCTGACATGCCTTGGAGACATTTTCCTCATTGTCTTAGTAATTAGCATTTGTTTCTTTGTTACTTATGCAAATTTCTACAGCAAGCTTGAATTTCTCTCCAGAAAATTGGTTTTTTTTTTACACTGCATTTTTTTTTCAAACTTTTATGCTCTGCTTCCTCTTGAATGCATTGTTGCATAGAGATTTCTCCCACAAGATATCCTAAATCATCTCTCAAGCTCAAAACTTCACAGATCTCTAGGGCAGGGGAGAAATGCCGCCAGTCTCTTTATATAGCAAGAGTGACCTTTAATCCATTTCCCAACAAGTTCCTCATCTCCATCTGAGACCACCTCAGCCTGGACTTTATTGTCCATATCGCTATCAGCATTTTGGTCAGAACCATTCATCAAGTCTCTAGGAAGTTCCAAACTTTCCTATATTTTTCTGTCTACTTCTGAGCCCTCCAAACGTTTCCAAGCTCTGCCTGTTACCCAGTTCCAAAGTTGCTTCCACATTTTTGGGTATCTGTACAGCCATGTCCCACTACCTTTGCTGTATTAGTCTGTTCTCATGCTACTAATAAAGACATATCTGAGACTGGGTAATTTATAAAGGAAAGCAGTATAATGAACTCACAGTTCCACATGGCTGGGGAGGCCTCACAATCATGGCAGAGGGTGAAGGAAGAACAAAAGCACAACTTACATGGTAGGAGACAGGAGAGCATGTGCAGGAGAACTCTGCTTTATAAAATCATCAGATGTTGTGAGATTCATTCACTGTCACAAGAACAACATGGAAAAGACCAGCCCCATGAATCAATTACCTCCTGCTGGGTACCTCCCAGGACAAGTGGGAATTATGGGAGCTACAATTCAATATGACAATTGGGTGGGGACACAGCCAAACAATATCAACTCTCCTAGCTGTTTAACCAAAATAATTGAATGTTTATGTTCACATGAAAATCTATACATTAATGTTATAGCAGCTTCACCTATAATTCAGAAAATTTGATAGTAATTAAGATGTCTTGCAACAGATGAATATATAATCCAACAGTAATATGCCCATGCAATCAAGTATTGTTCTGTGATAAAAAGAAATATGCTATCAGCTATGAAAAGATTATATACACTTTGAAATTTAGTGGATAATAATGGATCAATAATGGCTCCTCAATCATGAAAATGCACTATACTAATGCAAGAAGGTAACAGTAGGAGATATTTTGTACAAACATGGGGATAAGGGAGTATATGGAAACTCTATACTTTCGACACAATTTTACTGTAAACCTAAAACTGCTCTATAAAATAAAGTCTAATTTAAAAAAAACTGCTTTATAAAATAAAGCCTAATCAAGTGAAACAAAAATCTTTTAAAATCTTAGAAATCATAGTGATCAGTATAATCATCAGTATTTTTCAGTCTAGAATTTCCTCCATATTTGAGAAATTTAGAAAGATATTTTAATATAAGTATATACTGTTTCAATCTATAACACAATATTCCTTATAACATTAGAAGTTTCTTGTGATTTTACAGATCTTTCCCAAACTGAGTAATAGTCTCTCATTATTACTACTTGAAGATATAGGATCATTATAGAGAACAACACAAATGTAAATCCAGTTGGTTGAAACTATATATATATATATGTGTGTGTCATATATGTATTTACATATATATAACACATGTAAAAACACTATTTTGATTGCCTACCATATAGCCAATAAAAAATAGAATGCTGTCACTGTGGAAATGTTTGGGGAGAAAGCTAATCAATTTTTTTTTCAAATTAACAATAACATTAAGTAACATTATTCAATCTTTATTATATATTAAGCATCAGAACAAGTCCTTTAAGTACTATGATTTAATCACAATAGTTTTATTTGAAAAGTGCTAGTATTATCTTCTTTCATGCATGAGAAAACTGAGTCTCAGTAACTTGTATACTGCCATATAAAAACTTAATGAGAAAGCTAAAACTCAAACAGTCTAGCTTAAGAGCTTGTTTATCACCAGTATTTTCTATTGCTTCAGACAACTGAATGGGCCTCATCTGTGGCTGTGGGGTAACAACCACTATTGTTATTTCTTTCATAGAATTGTCCAGTAAATTGTCCATTTTAGAGGACCAATAAATTAATGAGTATAGTCAGTAAAATGTCATTTGTGTGGTAGGCTACAGACTTACAGTAATGTATCCGTCACATTTACTCTTTAACTAGATGATCTGAGAGAATCATATAGTAAATTTTGTCCAAATTAATTATTAAAGGACGAAGGAGATAAAAGAGAAAAAGTGACAGAGAAAAAAAGAGGAAAGGAATAATTGATTTTTTAAATTCTGAAGATTCAATGTATGTTTGAAAGCTTCTACCTATAGATTTACACTTAAAGGATCTATCAAGAATTCAGGAAAAAAAATAGAAGATGTGAGCAAAACCAATGGAGAGAAGTCAAGAAAACTCCCCCCAAAATAAATACATTTTAAAAAAGGAATTTCTAGTGTAAGTTTTAACTCAAAGTAAAATGAAATATATCTGCTTTTTTCCTTTATATAAATTTCACTATGCTTTCAAAGTTATCTTTAATGTGTTATTTGGGATAATTTTATAAATCCAATACTTAGTAATGCTAAGGAAGAAAAACAAATTTAAATTCTGAATCAACATTCATGATGTATGGAAAAATAAGCAAAATATAAAATCCCTAAAAAATTTAAGTTGCAATTTTTCATATTTTGTTTTAAGATTTCCTTGGGAGATTTTTTAAATGCTTTTTATATTTCTCAATATGTTCCATCTGCTACAGAGCTTTCAAATTGTTACAGTACAGTTGTAAAGAGAATGCCTTGGACCTTTTTAATATGTGACTTACACCCTGGTAGGAAATTACCTTGTTGCTACGGTTCACTTGGTAGCACTCAGTGGGCCAATGGGTCATGGTTTAAGGACTTATGCCATAGTGATAATTCATAACCAGTTCTCATTGCACTTCAGCATGGTTCTGGGTCAAAAACACCATTATCCTTCACTTCAAGTTCACACATGTTTTGACCTATCACTTTTACTTTGATAAATCTTCTCTTGAGAATAGAAAGTGCTGTTTATCTTGATACATTTAGGACTATACACAGTGGATAAGAAATAGTATATTGAAATACTTCTAAAGTTTTTTAAATGTATTCAATTTAGTTGACACACACACACACACATTCTCAAACACACCCTCAGGAATGCAAAATATATGGGAGACTATGGACAGTAGCTGAGAGCAACAATTTGCATTCCCATGTTTGCTAATAGTTATATAATGTCTTCTCTTGATTAAAGTCTTGTTCTTACCAATCCTTCTCAAGTAATGACACTACATCATACTTTAGTGAGTAAATAAGGGTACTCAAAGCGACACTGTCTTTCTTTTGCCTATGTTCATGCACATGTTCTCTTTTTTCACTCTTCTCTAAGGCAAGAAAGCCCCTTGTTCCTGTCAGTGGAAAATTCCAGGGCTTGAGTAATGAATATCAAATCCTCATCACTCACTTTACAAGGACTTCAATCTTACATGTATTTCTTTTGCTTTTGTCATGAATTTCTGTTTCTCTTTGATTCTTCTTAAAGTTGACAATTTCTGATGCCTTGAAAGTCAACACATAAAAATAAAAACACTTCAGTAAATAAACATAACCAATTTAGTTATTCTCTCTCATCTACTACTATGTTGGTTTTCTTTTAGAGAAAATGAAAAAAAAGGAAAGAGTGGCCTCTCTTTTCTGACTCCAATCTGTGCTGTCATACTTACATTTTAAACTAATGTGAAAAGTAAAACAATACAAATTCTAGATTATAACATAGTCATAGAAATAGAAATAGCTTCAGACCTTGAGGAATATGAAGATTGCTTAAACAGCAATCACATAAAACTATGATAGAAATACTGATAAACTGGACTACACTGAAGTTGAAGATGTGTGTTCATAAGGAATCTCTTATTCTAAGAGTGTTCTATGATACTCTTAGAATGAAAAAGGAAACTACAGAATGCGAGGATATATTTCCAATTAATAAATCTGAAAAATTAGCTGTATCCAGAGCATATAAAGAACTTTTACAAATGAATAAGGAAAAGACAGCCCAATAAAATTGGGCGAAATACATAGACACTTCACTAAAGAAACTATTCAAACATAAGACAGTCATAGGAAAATGAAGATTTGCTTCAAATTTATTACTAATCAGAAAGTTAAAGTTTAAACAACTGTGTAATACCAACACTACCAATTCTGAGTGAGGAGGCCTAAAATTAGAAGTATTGACAAAGATGAGGAGCTACTTGAACTGTAGTATACTGCTAGTGGGAATATATATACAGTCACTTTATTTTTTTTTTTGGTAACTTTATTTTAGGTTTGGGGGTACATGTACAGATTTCTTACATGGGAAAATCGCATGGCAGTGAAGCTTGGTGTACAAATGATTCCATCACCAAGGCAGTGGGTATACTACCCAATAGGTAGCCTTCCCCCCAACCCATGTCTCTCTCCTATCTTCCCACCTCAAGAAGTTGTTGGTGTCTATTGTTCTTATTTTTATGCCCATGTGTATTCAGTGTTTAGTTTTCACTTAAATGAAAAGATGAAGTATTTTGTTTTCTGTTCCTGTGTTAGTTCAGTTAGGATAATAGCTTCCAGCTTCATTGTTGTTGTTGCAAAGTACATTATTTTATTCTTTTTTATGGCTGTGTATAATTTTCTTTATCCATTTTACCGTTGATGGGAATCTTGGTTGATTCCATGTCTTTTAACTGTAGAAAAGTGACATTATTTCTTAAAGTTCAACCTACTATGCCAAAATATATGCTGAAAATAAATGTGCCAAAATGTATGCAAAAAGTATACACAGAAGCATTACTTAAAATTTGAAAGAACTCAAGTGTATATTAGAAAGAATGAGTAAATCAATTTTATTATATTCATTCAGTAAACACTGTACAGTAATGAAAATTATGTCATACATACATTTCTCAATGTTGATGAAAGTAGTGATAGAAGCCAGAAATCTAACAATACACACATATGACTCCAATTATATTTAATTATAAAAGGCAAGTACTTTGTGAACTTCAAACAACATAGATTTGTCTCATATAAATACTAATATAAACTCTGGGCATTATTATCAATTGAACATATTTGTGTGATCACCATCCAGGTCAAGGTTCCTCAATGTTTCACCCCAAACATTATGTCTATGTTGTAAATTTCCCATCTTTATCAACAACTGAAACGAGCAGCTAAAATTTCATATTCTAAAGGCAAGGTCATTGATATACAAGTGTCATGTATTATCGTAAACATATAAATGTCTCTACTATGTTAACCTCAAAAATTTTTATAAAGAACATGAAAGAGGACCTCATTAGCAGGAGAACCACTTTAGATTTAACATGATTCTCTGTCTGCGATGGTTGTTCTAGCCTTATAATTCCCATTCATTCTGTCAAACAAAAGTCACTAAAAATTATGTGTCTGAAATGTTTTAGTGTTACTAACATCCAGACAGGTGGCAACAATAAAATATCTTTGTAAATACATGTAGCTTATTCTGTTTTCAATGTTTTTCATGACCTAGGCTTACTTCCAGTGATTAATAAATAGCATCTTGGCCACCCATCTGAACCTAGCGAGGATTTATGGGGACAATGTCCTAGAGTACTTCCTCAATATGTACCTTTCGTTATAATATACTACACACATTTTAAAAGTGATAAAACTGAGATTCAGTAAGATTTATGGCAAGTAAATGTTATAGTTTATTTTAAAGTGTTTCTTACTTTAATGCTTATACTGCTAATTACAAGCCATTTTAGTTATAGTGCATTTTCTTTCTGATCTACTCACCCTTATATAAACATGAGATTATTCTGATAATTATGTTTCACAAAATGTCTATTAATTTATCCCATCAATATGTATTGAGCACAGTTTGCAGATATTTTTCCAGATGTTGAAGACTCAAAAGTAATATTTTTGCATGCTTGCAGTTTATATTGCAGTGGAGAGTGTTAAAAGGAGAAACATTTTCATTCTAATTCAAGTTCATTTGCTCCCCTTGGACATTAGTTCATCATATGACATTGGATCACGAATTTTCTGCCCATTCCCCTATTTCTAGACTCCCTTTCTGACTAATCCAAATTGTTTCTATCTGAATCATTACATGAAGATAATCTAGCTACGGCTTATCTTCCATTGCAGTGTAGACTACTCATCCAATTGGGAGTCTGAGAAAATTGACTCTCTCCGTTTCAAACTTTGCTCAGAGCATCAAACGATAACAGAGAATCACAAGTAGTAAGGCAATAGCAGAATTGTGTGAAAAAATTACTTTTCTAGGAAGAAGAGACATGATGTATGTATATATGTGACTAAAGCGGAAGAATAAGACAAAAAGGGAGACATTTTTATATTGAGTTTAGAAATGGGGTGACCTTATGGAGGCTTCAACTTATTCCAATTACAAAGGCACACTGATTTAAGTGCATTTAACCTGGCTCACAGATAGTGATCCACTCAAGTTTGATATTCCTTAGTACACATCAAATAGATCAGCCAATATGCTTTAGCTATTCCCTATCTGAATTTTAAAAAACATCTTTAATGAGCAAACTTTCTTCTTCTTTTTCATTTTCCAGGTCAAATTATGGTCTATAAAATGATGATAACTCAGAGGTTAATTTTTGAGTAATTACTTAAAGGAAGAAATTATAAATATATTTTAAAAGTGTGTAATGGGAGATAAATATTAAGAATTAAACAATGAAAGATAGAGTAAACAATGAAAGATAAAGTAAACAATGAAAGACTAATTTTATTATGGCCATAGGCCTTATTTTAATTTAAATAGTTTTTCAGTTTAAATGAAAATGTTCTAAATCATAAATTTTCCCCTATGCTAGTTATTTGTTAAAAAACTAAATGAAATTTTAGCTACTTTCTACAAAGCTTAATCAACACAACAGTTGTAAATCACTAGGCTGAAGCCTGGACATCAGTTTTTCAAGGTCTCTTCTATTACTGTATTTATAATTTTATTTCTGAAATATATATACAGATTTCATTACATTGCCAATTATTTCTATTTGTTTCATGTCCACCAAAAACAGGGTAGCATTATAGAATTTTAGGTTCATCTTTTTTAAAATTGAAAACTAGTGAAATTATCTGAGTGTTTTAAAGACTGCTATTTTTATTATTGTATTTTTGTTGGTTATTGTCAATATTTGAGTTATATTTATTATTGATTAGCTAGTAAAATTCATTTAAAAATAATCAAAAGCTATTTCCTACTTTACCAACAAATGGAATAGCTATATATTTACTGAAAACATTTAAGAAAATGTTGTAGATCCGTGGAATGTAACATTTTTCAAACTATTTCTCTAGTCATGTGTTCTCTTAGAGGATAATATCTAGAATTTATATTCACTAGTGCATACTACCTCTAACTTTATTACAACCTGAACAGTTTTACAAACAAGAAAGAAAAATTGGCTTCATATAATTCACACGACAAAATGCAGACTTAGCTTAAAGAATATAAAATGCAAAGTGTGAAATAAAACAATTACTTTACTTTTGCACAAAGAGAAACTACCACTATTCTAAACTTATCAACCTTCAAATAGAAAAAAAAAAAAATCATGCTTGTGAAAACCATAAAAAATTAAATCCAGAAGAAGGAGAGCTTAAATGTTGCACAGACATTTTAAAAATGAGGATAATCCTACATTTTTTTAAATCTGTGGTGTTTATTTTTATTCTAGTAATTTGTATGGCAAATAAAGTACAATGGAATGTATCACATGAATACATGCATTCCAAACAAAAGGATACTACTTTGCCCACTTCCATTATTTAACAGAAAACTGTTCCAGTCATTTTGAAAAGAAAAGAAAAATATATATAAGAAAACTTTTCTTCCAGACATTTCAATCTCCATGTTAGATAGTCTGAGTATCATATATTTTCTTTGTCATTTCCTTTCCCATGGTTGGTCAATTACATCTTTCTGAACTGCATATTAACTTTAACTAGGGAAGTGAATGAAAAATAGGAGTTCAGAACAGTTGTAGTATTATTTCATTATAAGCTAGAGTAGTACTGTGAAAACTGATTTACAGAATAGGTTAGATACTTGACAATGAATTAGATGAAGCAGTGACATATCATCCCCATTGTATGTAACAATTGCTATAGAAAAAAAACACCTTGTTTACATTCTAGGCATATTTTCTTGAGGGTAACTTAAAATAGATTAGGTAATGGGGAAAAGAAACATTTATCTATCACTAATGGGTGTTTTCATTTTTAGGGAAAGGGACATGTCTGTACTTTTCAGTAATAACACAATATATCACCAACTGTCAGTGTCGAGAAAATAAAATGTCATATAAAATTCATAGAAATAAAGGGGTTCCTGTCATAATGCTTTCGAGAGAGCACTGTCAAATTTCTCTAAGCCTTTAGTTTAAATGTCATTTCTAGTCAATTGTGGAGATTTTTAAAGTGTTTCAGAACTGGCATTTTTCCTAGGGGTATATTGGATATTTCAGAGAATTTGTGTATTTTTTTTTTATAAAAGACACTATTGCCAATTTTTGTAAAATGCCCTCCCACATTGTGTCATTGGTAAATTACTCATGGAAGAAAATATGCAGAAATTTTTAATTGGTCTGCAAGTGGTAGAAAATGGACAAAGATTGCCAGGATAAGGGCTTCATTAATTATACAGTAAACTGTATAGGGAAATTACAGTGGGATGACCCTCTCTTCCTATTCCTCATAAAGAAGGGTTAATTGTGAGTCAAAATTGTCCTGGGACTCCTCCAAAGGGACTCTATTATGAAAGATGAAAATGACTCATTACTACACTAGTTACGCAAAAAAGCCATCCAGTTATGGTAAAACAAAAACTACCTCAAAGGGAAATTCTAATATCTTAATCTCTTTCACTAACGCTTTCTAGTACAAATACCCATATAAATTTGGGATATTGTCTTTCTCACTTGACAACTTATAACTCTTTATGTCTTTTGTAGATGTGTGTCATAAAAGAGGTCTTTTCTTTCTTTCCAAAATACTTTGGAGTGGTTTCTTCTACTGGGCTTGGCCTTAGGTAGATTATCGTCTTGTAAGCAAAACATTTATGAAGTCATTTTTTTGTCACCTACCAATTCAAAAACAAAGTTGCCTATTTAAATGAGTGAAAATATCCACAATAGTAGTCCCTTCTATATATGTCAGTTAGTATGTGTATTTCAGCTTATTTATTAAATTTCACAATTCTTGTTGTAAGTTATTTAATAGCCACCAAATCAGATCAAGTGAATTAAATATATGCCATGTAAATAAACAGAAATGTTTTGAAATTGAAATCAAATGGAGATAATGATTCTATGGTTGTTATATGTATAAGTCTGAGTCCAATCTAAAGACAGAAACCACATAGTTTAAATGAAGAAAGCTTAATACAAAACATTATTAAACTATGATAGAGTAACTATAAAACTATCAAGAGAACTTTAAAGAATTTCCTAGGACTAAAAAAGAGTACTCAAGGGGGAACAAACTTGAAAGGAAGCCTCCTCCTCTGGGCTGGGGTTCAGACTTAATTGGAGAGAATATGGTTGCCTCCCATTGGATGGTAAAGTTCACATGGTTGTAGCAGAGTTTCCAGGAAAACAGGAAACAACTTTTTGGGGTACAGATGACCAAGGCTGGTGAGCAGTCATGCAGAGGGACTCAGAGTACCAGTGTAGGAATGTGTACTGTATAGTTCGTGGTACAAGGGAGAAAAGACCCTTCTTCCTGAAATGACTCTTCAGCATCTTTTACTGACAATGCTTAATATTGTTCTCATTGTAAAGAAGTGCTTAAATTGTGCTATCATATAATGAAAGATATGCTGAAGAATGAACTCTGTGCTAAGAGGCAACACATTGATAAACTGGCACGCTAAGATACTGAACACTTTTATATTTTGTCTTAAATAGAAGGATTCTATTTTTCACAATATTTAAAAAAAGCAAATCTCTGATTTTGGTTTTCTGCTTTGCTATTTTGAATTGAATTATTTCCAGTAGGTAATGCAATGAAAGTTGAGACATTTGGCAGACTACTAATTAGTAAATTGGTGTTTCAGTGAATGCAATGCTTGTATAAGAACTGTTAAATATAAAAACAAAAAATACCTATTTCCTCTTGTATAATTTCTCAGAAGTTGTCTCAGAGACAGAGTATAGTGAGATAAGCCTAGAAAAAACTTCTAACTTCTAGTAAAGTAGTTTTTTCTTTGACATGACTTGATTTCAAATCATGAGTCGCTTGAAAGTCAGTATTTGTTACTATGTTGACTCACCTTGCATATCCAAACACCTAAGAAATGGGAATATGATTAACGGAAAAACCATTCAGCATACATTATCAATGCAATAAATTTAAATAGATAATATGAAATTCCAACATTTGCACTGAGACTAAGTGATACAAGGAAATAGAGTTATTTTTGAAGCTGATATCTGATTGCATTCCAGTTATTCCATTTCTTAGCTGTTTAATCTAGAGCATGTTTTATTTAATTATGTGATATATGAAATGCAAAAAAAAGCCTTATATATGTATTTTTTAAAATAGTAGCAGGTGTAGCTCATGAACTCTAGGAAATAGAATATTAATAGGGCCAGTGAAGAAACCTGTGAGCTCCATTTCCATCCCTTTTACTTTCCTTTTTAAAATTACCATAATAGAGTTTCCACCTATTTTGAATATTGCCTCATTTACTCATTGTTACATCTCTAAGATTCAACTATACTAGTGTAGACAGTTAACTTATTTTTTTCTTGAGTGAAATTGAGTGAATCTGAAACTATTTACACATGCTTCTATGAATGTTCATAGCTGTTTTTAATTCACTGTTCTAAGTTAGAATGCTGATTTGAATACTCTTCTACATATTCCTCAGTGAAAAGGGGAAGATGCCAAATACTTTACTTATTGTGGGGAATACCAGGTTGTAGGCTATGTGCATGTTATAAATTCAAATAAATTGTACCAACATACACTTCTAAGAGTGTGGTATAAGTATCCCAGTTGCTCCACATTGTCCATACACCAGCCATTTTATGAATCTAATGGATATGAAAATATGGTTCACTACTAGACCTAATGTTTTTATTATAGTTTCCTGATTATTCATATATTTATTTGCTTTTATGTTTTCTCTTATGTGAAATTCCTGTTATATTTCTGGCCTACTGCTCTACTTGTTTATTGATCTAGTTTTTATTTATTCAATATGTGAATTGCACAATCTCCCAGTCTTGGGCTTGTTCTCAGGAAATAATGGATTCTTTTAGATAAATTGAAACCTGTAATTTTAATTGAATGTATCAATATTTTATATTCCAATTATTGTGTGTTTTGTAAAAACTGTCTTCTCTTTATAAGGTCACACAGCTTTTAATTTTTTTTGAAAATTTTGACATTAATTTTACACATAAAATTCAGTTAGTATCAAATTTTATTTATTATATTTTGTCTATATGGATAACTAATTGGCTCTGCATTATTTTTTGTGGGGTTCAGCCTTTCTCAGGAATATGTAATGTATCTTTATAAAAGTGTTAATTGAACCTGTTTCTTAGCTATTTATAATATTAATTGATAAGTTTTACTATTACTTCGCCTGTGCCATGGGATATAAATTACTATAACTTCACAATGTTTCACTAAATGTTATAGTAAATACAGAGTCTTAATATTCTTTTTCTTGGTTTACTTTGTTCTAAGGTTTGTACTTTTTTTCCATTTGCATTTTAGCAGTAGCTGGCCGGTTTCCTTTAAATACTGAAATTTTTACTGGAATTACATAGACTCTGTAACTCAATTTCAGCAAAATCAACCATCTTAATGTAACGAGTCTTTCTTTCAATGAAGAACATATCTATATTCACTTATTTAAGTATTTTTTACTTTCTTTTAATACATTTTAGCATTATAGATGCATATCCAAGATGGTCAAATAGGAACAGCTCTGGAGTGCAGTTCCCAGCAAGAACAACCCAGAGGGTGAGTGATCACCACATTTCCAAAAGAGTTCTCACTTCCCACAGACCAGGAGATTCCCAGGCCAAAAAGTGCCACAAGTTTCCAGCATGGCTGTTTCAGCTGGTGCCCCAGGTTGGTGCACAGAAACTCACACAAATCTGGGCAGACATTTCAACTGGTTGCTGGAATGCCTAGGAGACAGAGCTGCCCATTCAACTAAAAGGGAGGGAGCTGAGACAGGGAACCAGACGATCTGGCTCAGCGGGTACCACCCCCACAAAACAAGCAATCTGAAATATTCTGAATTGAGAGTTTCCCAGCAAGTGCAGCTGGACTGGGGATGATCTAGCTCAGTGGAAGGAGGGGTGTCTGCCACTACAGAGGCAGTCCACCAATAGCGAGACAGTGCTAACTGTACCTCTGTAAACAACACCTCAAGGAAGTTCACACAGCACCTGGGCAGAGCTGATGGCAGCTCCGCAACACCTCTGCTGGCACACTGTGACTAGACTGTCTCTGTGCCGGGCAGGGCATCTATGAAAAAAGGCAGCAGCACACTGGGAACTTATAAAGCCCAAACTTCCTAGGACAGAGCACCTGGGAAAAGAGGCAATTATGAGTTCTGCTGCATCAGACTTAAACGTACTTGCCCAGCAGCTCTGCAAGGAACAACAGAGCTCCCAGCACAGCACTTATCTCCTATAAGGGACAGAATGTCTCCTCAAGCAGCTCCCCAACCCCTGTACACCCAAAGACACCTCATAAAGGAGAGCTCACGCCGACATCTGGCAGATACTCTTCTGGGAAGAGGATAACAGAAGAAGAAACTGGCAGCAACCCTTACTGTTCTGCAGCGCCTGTGGGTGATCCCTAGGCAGTCAGGGTCTGTAGTGGACCTCCAGCAGTCCTGCAGCAGAAGGGCCTGACTGTTAGAAGGAAAACTAAGAAATAGAAAGAAATAGCTATAACATCAACATAAAGGACGTCCACTCAGAGACCCCCATCCGAAAGTCACCAACTACAAAGACCACAGGTAGATAAAACCATGAAGATGGGAAGAAATCAGGGCAAAAAGGATGAAAACAGCAAAACCCAGAATGCCTCTCCTACTCCAAGGAATCACAACTCCTCACCAGCTAGGGAACAAGGCTGGAGGGAGAATGAGTCTGATGAATAGACAGAAACAGGCTTCAGAATGTGAATAATAACAAATTTCTCTGAGCTAAAAGAACATTCGATAACCCAATGCATAGAAACTAAGAACCTTGAAAAAAGGTTAGATGAAATGCTAACTAGAATAAACAGCTTAGAGAAGAATATAAACAACTTGATGGAGCTGAAAAACATGAGAACTTCATGAAGCATACACCAGTTTCAACAGCTGAATTGACCAAGCAGAAGAAAGGATATCAGAGATTGAAGATCAACTCAATGAAATAAAATGAAAAGGCAAGATTAGAGAAAAAAGAGTGAAAAGAAATGAACAAAGCCTCCAAGAAATATGGGATTATGTGAAAAGACCTAATCTATGTTTGATAGGTATACCTGAATGTGATGGAGAGAATGAATCCAAGCTGGAAAACACTCTACAGGATATTATCCAGGAGAACTCCCCAATCTAGCAAGCCAGGCCAACATTCAAGTCCAGGAAATACAGAGAACATCACAAAGATATTCCTCAAGAAGAACACCAAGGCACATAACTGTCAGATTTCCCAGGGTTGAAATGAAGGAAAAAGTGCTAAGGGTAGCCAGAAAGAAAGGTCGGGTTACCCACAAGGGGAAGCCCATCAGACTCATAGCAGATCTCTCCACATAGGCTGACGAGCCAGAAGAGAGTGGAGGCCAATATTCAACATCCTTAAAGAAAATAAATTTCAACCAAGAATTTTATATCCAGCCAAACTAAACTTCATAAGCAAAGGAGAAATAAAATCCTTTATGGACAAGCAATTGCTGAGAGATATCATCACCACTAGGCCTGCCTTACAAGAGCTCCTGAAAGAAGCACTAAACAAGGAAAGGAACAACCAGTACTAGCCACTCCAAAAACATACCCAATGGTAAAGACAATAGACACAATAAAGAAAATGCATCAACTAATGGGCAAAACATCCAGCTAGCATCAAAATGGCAGGATCAAATTCACACATAACAATATTAACCATAAATGTAAATGGGCTAAATGTCCCAGTCAAAAAACACAGACTGGCAAATTGGATAAAAAGTCAAGACTCATCAGTGTGCTATATTCAGGAAATGCATCTCATGTGCAAGTACACACATAGGCTAAAAATAAAGGGATGGAGGAAGATTTATCAAGCAAATGGAGAGCAAAAAAAGCAGGAGTTGAAATCCTGGTCTGATAAAATGGACTTTAAACCAACAAAGCTAAAAAGAGACAAAGAGGGCATTACATAATGGTAAAAGGATCAACACAACAAGAAGAGCTGATGATCCCAAATATATACTCACCCAACACAGGCGCACCCAGATACATAAAGCAGGTTCTCACTGACCTCCAAAGAGACTTAGACTCCCATACAATAATAGTGGGAGACTTTAACACTCCACTGTCAATAGACAGATCAACAAAACAGAAAATTAACAAGGATATCCAGGACTTGAACTCAGATCTGGACCAAGTGGACCTAATAGATCTATGAAAATCTCCACCCCAAAACCACAGAACATTTTTCTTAGCACCACATTGCACGTACTCCAAAACTGACCACATAATTGGAAGTAAATCACTCCTCAGAAAATGCAAAAGAATGGAAATTATAACACACAGTCTCACAGACCACAGGGCAATCAAATTAGAACTCAGGATTAAGAAACTAACTCAGAACTGCACAAATTCATGGAAACTGAACAACTGGCTCCTGAATGTCAACTGGATAAACAATGAAATGAATGCAGAAATAAAGATGTTCTTTGAAAGCAACAAGAATGAAGACACAACGTACCAGAATCTCTGGGACACATTTAAAGCAGTGTCTAGAGGAAAATTTATAGCAATAAATGCCCACATGAGTAGCAAGTAAAGATCTAAAATTGACACCCTATCATCAAAATTGAAAGAGCTACAGGAGCAAGATTAAAAAACTCAAAAGCTAGCAGAAGACAAGAAATAACTAAGACCAGAGCAGAACTGAAGGAGATAGAGGCACACAAAAACCCTTCAAAAAAATCAATAAATCCAAGAGCTGGTTTTTTTAAAAAGATCAACAAAATAGACCACTAACCAGAATAATAAAAAAAGAAAAGAGAGGAAAGTCAAATAGAAGCAATTAAAAACAATAAAGGGGATATCACCACTGATTCCACAGAAATACAAACTACCATCAGAGATTGCTACAAAGAGTTCTATGCATACAAACCAGTAAATCTGGAAGAAATGGATAAATTCCTGGACACTTGCACCCTCCCAAGCCTAAACCAGGAAGAGGTTGAAACCTTGAACAGACCAATAACAAGCGCTGAAGTTGAGGCAGCAATTAATAGGCTACCAATCAAAAAATGTCCAGGTTCAGACTGGTTCACAGCTGAATTCGACCAGACTTACCAAGAGGAGCTGGTACCATTCCTTTTGAAACTATTCCAAACAATACAAAAAGGGGGAATCCTTCCTAAATCATTTTATGAGACCAACATCATCCTTATACCAAAACCTGACAGAGACTCAACAAAAAAAGAAACCTTCAGGTCAATATCCATGATGAACATAGATGCAAAAATCTATGTTTTTTGCATCTATGCAAAAAAAAAAAACCATCATTCTCAGCAAACTGACAAAAGAACAGAAAATGAAACACCACATGTTCTCACTTATAGGTGGGTGTTGAACAATGAGAACACATGGTCACAGGGAGGGGAGCATCACACACTGGGGTCCGCTGGGGGGACCAGGGGAAGGACAGTTGGCGGGGGGTGGGGAAGTTGGGGAGGGATAATATGGGGAGAAATGCCAGATGTAGGTGACGGGGGGATGGAGGCAACAAACCACATTGCCATATATGCACCTATGCGACAATCCTGCATGATCTGCACATGTACCACAGAACCTAAAGTACAATAAAAAAATAAAAAATAAAAAATAAATTTAGCATTATCTAAATTGATATTTTAAATATATTTTGTTAAAATTATGTTTTGTTAAAATTATGTTTTATTTTTTGACTTTTTAATGGATGTATAGTTGATTTTTATATATTGATTTTAGAAGTAACCACCTGGCAAAACTCTAGCATTAGTTCTAACCATCTGCCTGTACGTAGTTTTCAAAATGTTCTCTAAGCAGTTTATATCTTTTCTTTCCAAACTTTTCATGTTTTTTATTTACCTACATTAAAGAAGATTTTCAAAATATTGAATAAGAGTTTTAAGTTTTAAAATTTTTGATTTTTTAAAAGATGTTTCTAGTGTTTAATCATGCAAACATTTGTTAGGTTTTCTAGATACTATTCAAGGATTATTAATACAGTCAGGCTTTCTGTTTCCACCCAAATCTCATCTTGAATTGTAATCTCCATAATTCCCACATGTCAAGGGAAAGACCAGGTGGAGATAACTGAATCATGGGGCTATTTTCCCCCATGCGGTTCTTGTTATATGAGTGAGTTCTTATGAGATTTGATGGTTTTTTAAGGGGCTCTTCCCCCTTCGCTCTGTACTTCTCCTTCCCGCCACCTTGTGCAGAAGGTACCTTATTCCTCTTTGCCTTTCACCATGATTGTATAAGTTCCCTGAGGCTTCCCCAGCCAAGCAGAGCTGTGAGTCAGTTAAACCTCCTTTGCTTGTAAATTACTTAATCTTGGCCAGTTGTTTATAACAGTATGAAAATGGACTCATACTCTTATCTACAAAGAGAGTAGATAATTTCATTCCCAGTTTACTAAGCATTTTTAAAACATACATTTAAGTTTTTATTTTAAATGCTACTTGAGAGTTCTTTCTTTTTCATGAACAAATTTCTAGGGATTTGTTTATTTATTAGTTTCCTTCAAATACTGAAATTCTGTTTTTATTAAACCTATGTTTATGTATTCTATTTATTAAATATTATTCTTATCAACATTTTTATTTCTCCCTTCTATATTTTTATTCTGTTGTTATGCAGTTGAAAACATACTTTAATAATTATAATCATATATCATTTTCTAAGTGTACAAGAATATACATATTTGTGAAACTATTGCATTTTCTGTGTTTCACAGTTTTTATCTATAGCTTTTAAACTATGATTTTCTTACATTGTTATTTTCATCATGATTTAGTATACTAAAGTGTACCACCACAGGACTCCAGTTGAATTCCACCTACCCACCCTCCTTTTTGGATACTGTCTCCATGCAGTTAGCCCTTACATTTTAGGGCTCACTCAATTTTTCTCTCTCAGGGATTGCTGGCTTCTACTGCTACATGCCCAAAATCTTGAAGATTGTTGTGTGAAGTGAAAGTAAACCTGATCCCTTTTACTCCGTATTTTCTAGAATCATATGTCATGTCATAATGTTTTAATATATTTAAAACACACCAGAAAGATGATAATTTAGAGACTGCTAAAGGAATTTGAACAAGAAAATGATTAGTCCCTTGGTGTAAAATTAAAAAAAAAACCTAAGTTTGCTTTTATCCTGAGAGTAGTAGTAAAATAAAGTTGGAGCGGCTATAGATGAAGATATTTTTTAAAAAAGTTTGAATTTTTAACAAATGTCTAAAAACTAGGTGCAGTCTAGCATACTAGTTTTAGGAACCCTAAGAGAACAACCTAAAGTTACACTTTTAAAAGTTACAATCTGACCATATTCTATGAGAAAAACATTTTAAATATAAAGATACAGACACCCTGAGAGTAAATGAGTGGAAAAAAGACATACCATGCAAATTGTAATAACAAAATAAGAAAGCAAAAAGGGGCATAAATTATGTAAAATAGATTTCAAGGCAAAAAGTGCTACATAAACACAGTAAGGATTTCCTTTAGATAAAAATGTGAATTCATAAGGAAGAAATAAATGTGTGTGGGTTAATAAATAGGTGCTTCATGAAACATGCCATAAAAATAACAAAATTAAATGGAGAAATGGGAAACCACAAAATTATGATTAAAGATGTTACCAACTATGGTAGACAAAATTCTAAAAATGTTCCAACATGATTTCTATCATCTGATAAATCAATCACTAATCTAATTATTGCTGCAAAGTGACTTTGCAAATGTAATTAAGTTTACTAAACAGCTGACCTTAAAGTAGGGAGATCATCCTAGACTGTCTAGGTGGGCCCAGTACAGTCACCTGAGACCTATAAAGCAGGAGATGAAAGCAGAAAAGTAAACCAGAAAAAAGTATAAGAAGAGAAAGAAAGTAAGATGAGGATGAAGCTCAAGGGAGGTCAGAAAGATCTGAAGCATGAACAAAACACAAACTGTCATTACTGGATTCTGAGATGGAAGAAAGAAATACTGAACTAATGAATGGCTAAAAACAACTCCTCAACAGCAGCCAGGAAGCAAATGGGGAACTTCATATCTGCAACAGCATAAAAATGAATTCTTCCAACAACCTAACTGAACTTGGAAGTGGATTCACACTAAGAACACCGGAAAGGAGTACAGCCCTGCAGACAATTTCCTGTGGCCTATGATATCTGAGCCATGCTTTGCCTGGACTAAGGACCTACAAAGTTGTGAGTTAATAAATAGGAATTGTTTTTAAGCCACTAAATATGTGATAATTTTTGACACCATCAGTACAAAACTAATTCAATAGAACAATACATCCAAAGTTGTAACATACTTGTTATTTTTGGATACACATAGGCTATTTTCTAAGATAGACCATATTGTGGCCCATAAAAAATAATAACCTGGAAAAGATTAAAATCAAATCAGAGAACACAATAGAATTAAAATTGACACCAATTGCAGTAAGACAACTATGGAAACCCCAATTATTTGGAAATTAAAAACATAATTCTAGACAATACATGAGCCAAAGAGGAAATAAGAAAAATAAAAACATTTTATAACAATACAAATAAGAAAATATCAATGATTAAAGGGAAATGTATAATGATGAATGTTTAAAGTAGAAGAAAATTCTAAAAATCAATTATCTAATGATATAAGTTTCTACCTCAAGAAACAAGAAAGCAAATTAAATATGAAAAAAAGGAATATAATAAAAGAGAATGTTAATGAAATAAATGATTATTGGTCAGGATCAGTATAATTAATTGGCCTCTAAATAGACTGATAAATATACAAAATCTAAAATACAAATGACCAACATAAGTAATATAAAAGAATGTCATGACAAATCCAGCAGGTCAAATTGTGTAATATAGAATAATGAAAAAGACTGGTGAGAATATTATGAATAAATTATACCAACAAATTTGAGAATCTGGATGAAACAGAAAAATGTTGGAAAGAAACACTGTGTGAAAACTGATTCAGAAGGAGAAACACATAGGAGTCTAAATATCTATGCCATTTAAATAAATTAAACTGTGATAAAACCCTCCTAACAAGTAGAAAACAAACAGAAGTCCCAGCTCAGATTGTTTCACTGATGAACTCTTATCAAATATTTAACAAATAAATAATATCACCCTCAAAAGCATTTTAGAAAATATAGTTAGAGGGAATATTTTCCAGTTCATTTTGTTAGGTCAGCATTATTCTGATACCAATGTCAAACAAAGACATTAACAGAAATGAAAACAGAGTTTTACAAAATCCTTATAAAATGTTAACAAATGAATTACAGCAGTTACTTTAAAAAAATAATGCATTAGACCCAAATAGGGTAGAGTATTTCAAATATTGACTATATTAACTTTAGAAAATTAATTACCATATTAACCATATTAATAAAGTGATATGTAAATGAATGCCCAAGAAATATTTGATGTAATTCAAAGTCTATTCATGACAATACCTCAGCATACTAGTAATTGAAGATAACTTTAATTTATCAATGGAAAGGCATCTACAAATAAAAACCATATATAGCCATTCTTAGTGGTTAAAATCTGAATCCTGCAGGTTAGGGGGAAAACTGCAAAAGTGTTTGTTCTATTCTTACTCAGCATTTAATCATAATTGTTAGCCGGTGCAATAAAGCGAGGTAATAAAGAAATGTCAGCTGGGCGCAATGGCTCACACCTGTAATCCTAGCACTCTGGGAGACTGAGGTGGAGGGATCACCTGAGGTCAGGAGTTGGAACCCAACCTAGCCAACATGGTGAAACACTACCTCCACTGAAAATACAAAAATGAGCCGGGCGTTGTGGCGCATGCCTGTAATCCCAGCTACTCGGGAGGCTGAGGCAGGAGAATCGCTTGAACCCGGGATCCCGGGAGGCAGAGGTTGCAGTGAGCCGAGATGGCGCCACTGCACTCCAGCCTGGGTGACAGACCGACTCCGTCTCAAAACAAACACACAAACAAACAAAAAAGGAAAAACAATGTTATAGACTGTATAACTGTTCATATAGAAAACACTAAGAAATTTACACAAAAGCCACCATCTCTATTATATGCATGTACAGAGATTTTTAGGTCCAAGATTAGCATTCAAAATACAAAGTTTCACTGAAGTCTAATGATAGAAAATAATAAAAGTTTAATTATTAGTATCTAGAAAAATATACTAGGAATAAACAACAAAAAGTGTATAAAATTGGTACAGGGAAAACTAAAAACCATTGCAAAGAGAAATAGAAAAAAAGCAAATGGAGTAAATACATCGTGTTTGGGAACTGAAAGATTCATTATTGCTGAAAATGGCCATTCTGTCCAAACTGACCTGTAGACGGAGTTCAATCCCACTTAAAATTCTAGTAGGCTTTTTGGTGAGAGGTTGACAAGCTGATTTTAAAATTTACATATTAGCAAATGATTTTTGAAAAGTCAAAAGAACCTTCGAAAAGCAGAACAATTTAGAAGACGCTTCAAAATGTAGTAATCAAAACAATCAAAGCCAGACAAGGCATCGGTCTAGTAGGAAAATGGAAAAAAATAAAATCCAGAAATAGATCTACATTTACATGGTCAATTAATTATTTGCAAAGTTGTGAAGACAATTTACCAGATAAAAGAAACTTTTTCAACAAGTGGTGTTGGGATAACTGAGTATGTGTTTGAGGAGGAAGAATAAACGTCAACTTTGTCTTTAATCCATTTAAAAACCCTCAAAATAAATTATTCATCTATACCTAATAACTAAAATTGTTCTATGTGAAAATATGAAAAAACATTTTGTATTTGTCCATGCTCACACTTCTATAAAGACATACACAAGAGTGAGTGATCTGTAAAGAAAAAAGTTTTAAAGAACTCACAGTTCCGCCTGGCTGGGGAGGCCTGAGAATCACAGCAGAAGGCAAAGGAGACGCGAAGTCCCATCCTACATCGTGGCAGGCAAGAAAGGCTGTGCAGGGGAACTCGCCTTTATAAAGTACTCAGATCTCCTGAGACTTCCTCACTGCCACGAGAACAGTGTGGCTGAACCGCCCCTGTGACTCAGTTATCTCCACCTGGCCCTGCCTTTGGCACCTGGGGACTATTACAATTCAAAGTGAGATGTGGGCGAGAACACAGCCAAACCATATCAACACTATTTTGGTTTTCAGATAGGCAAACGACATTTCTTAAATAGAGAAAAACAAGTACAAACTATTAAAAAATATATAAATTTTACTAAAATTAAAAACTTTTTCTGAAAACAGCTAATAAAATGAAAAGAGAAGTCATTATTGGGAGAAGTCACTTACAAACATACATCATAGAAAAGGCTAATATATAGAATATATAAAAAACATTTACAAAACAGTTCAACAAAAAAGGACAATCAACTTGAAGAGACAAGTCACACACAAAAAAACCCTATATGGACAGTCAGCACATGAAAAGTTACTCAACATCATTAGTTACCAGGGAAATGCAAATTATGACCATATGACTATGTCAGTAGAAGCAAAATAACTATTCAACCAAATTTGATATTTATGAGTAATAAGAGCTGCTTAACATACTGGGGTAGAAGAAAATGTATTCAGTTTCATGAGAGGAATCTATCGATACCTACAACTAACAGATTTCTTAACAGTGAAATAATAAGAAATTGGAAAAAGGCAAGGATATTTGTATATACCACTTGATACTTGAAGTCCTAGGCAGTACAATAGTTAAGAAAAAAAAAGAAAATGAATACAGATTAAAATGAATAAGGTTAAACTATTTTACTTGTAACATAATTGCATGTATATGATATTCTAAGAAATGTCTTTTAAAAACTTACTAGAGTAAATTAACAATACTGCAGGATACAAAGTCAATATAAAAATGAATTGTCTTTCTATGTGATAAAAATGAATGACTGGAAAATAAAATTAAATATATATCATTTACTATATTATCCATAGTAATAAAATATGTCTTTCTTATTTACCTAAATTGATTAATGTGCCATTACTTCGGATTTTGTTTAACACTCACTTCCAGTGAAAGGTGTTTTAGGCTTGGAGAGTGCTAGTGTCTCCAACGTAAAATGTTAAACTGTATGAGGGTTATAAGTATATAGAGGAGCAGTGTTTATTTATTTCTAATAGAGTTTTCTGGATTACTTCCCAGGGACTCTAACCCTGACATTCTGTCCCTTTGCTTGGCACTTGTGGGAACTCCTCAGCCTGACATAAGGTGTCACCTGAATGACCCTGTTGTAAGTGTTCAACACAGACAAAAATTGCAGTGTTGTAGCAAAAACACTCGGGAAATCTAAATCTTAACCCGTGACTAATAAGAATGACAAAATGCACTTTGCAAAACAGATTAATCAAGCAAAATTAAAGTCTAAACATGGGGAAAAAACTGCCAGTTATTAAAATTTCTCTTTCATTACATGAAAATAGAAATCTAGAAATTTTAGCTACTGTAAATTTATGATTGGTACCTAGTTCACACAAACATACTTCATGCATCTGATTTATTTCAGCAATATGTATAATATATATATTTTACTTTTAACATATATTTTACTTGTAAAGTAAAATATATGTTTTATATTTTATGTATGTAAAGTAATATATATAAATATAAAATATATGTAAAGTAAAAAAATATAGTTTACTTTATTATATAAAATATAATATAATATTTATATATACTATATGTTATATACTTATATATATATAATATATACATTATATATAGATTTACTCTGAAGAATTGTTTTACACACCTTTACTCATCAGCAGATGAGCAGTCGAGATAAGCAAACAAGTCTGAAAAGATCTAAGAGACATCCTTGGGGAACTTCAAATTTACATATATTCAGAGGAGGTAATAGTCACTTACATACTTATATATGTAAGTAAGTATACTTAGTTTCTGGAAGCACAAACACGCACACACACACACACACACAGAGAGAAACCCCTCAGGTATACTTGTCTCGGCATTGTTGACTCTTTCTGCCTATGCAGATAAATTTTCTGATAACTGAATGCAAGGTGAGGAGATTAGGAGTAGATCTACTCTGAAGAATTGTTTTACACACCTTTACTCATCAGCAAATGAGCAATCAGGATAAGCAAACAAGTCAGAAAAGAACTAAGAGGCATCCTTGGGCAACTAGAGAGAGAGAGAGAATATACATATATCTATATATGTATAAATATATATACTTAGTATATACATAAAAGTATATAAGTATATATATATACATACATACATATAAAAAGAGAGAGAATTTTTTTTCTGTTTGATGGTATTAATTTGATCAATTTAAGACCATCAGGCCACAGAATAGTTTCACCCTTGTGATATGCTAAGATCACAAGAGAAAGAGTTTACCACCTGAGGCCAGAAGCGTCACTGTCTGCTCCCATCGAATTTGTTCTGAGTCACAGTGGTTGTTATTACCCAGTAGCATTGGTGTCAAGGGGAGGTCATCCTTCTTCAGTACATCAGTCTTTGGGAGTTAATCCGCAGCCACTGAACAGCTTGTTTCTAGAAGCGCGTGCACACACACACACACAAACCCCTCAGGTATACTTGTCTCGGCATTATTGACTTTTTCTGCCTATACAAATAAATTTTCTGATAACTGAATGCAAGGTGAGGAGATTAGGAGTAGATTTACTCTGAAGAATTGTTTTACACACCTTTACTCATCAGCAAATGAGCAGTCAAGATAAGCAAACAAGTCTGAAAAGATTTAAGAGGCATCCTTGGGGAACTTCAAATTCACATATATTCAGAGGAGGTAATAGTCAAGAGCAAATCCAACACATTCAGCAATCCTCTTAATTGCAGTTTTTATATAATATTTTGTGCATGCTTATAATTATACTTCAAATATATAAATATATGACTTATGTTGATATACTTTATAAATAAAATGTGTATCATTGTCTCACTATTATACAATTATTTTTCTCTATTTATTCTTGATTTCTCTCTTTTTTTGGATATGTAAAATAACCATCAAATAGTAACGATGGACATTTCTTTGTTACGCATATAGGGATGTTTTTAACTTTGTTAATTGTATTCTCATATTGTTAAATATTTTACAATGCCTATGTATATTTTTTACAAAGAAAAATAATGCCATTATTCTTAAAAATAAATATATAAAATTAAAGCAGAGTAGATCTACAACCAATAATACTTTTATTCTAAAAAATCAGCAGCAATAACAATAATAACCAGTAATGGCAGCAATAATGCATAGGAGTAAAATTTTAAACAGATTTTTATCTGAGAACACTCATTAAGAAGCAAATGATAGGCTTGCCATAAAGAATGAATGGATGCAGAATGACAGAGTTTGATTTATTGACTATTTTAATAGTTTAGAGAATAGACTATATAGATTTTATAGTCTAAAATGTATTTCTGCCAGATATTTATTGACACAGTAAGCATACACAAGAAGGTAAGGAGTTTCAAAAATGAGCCTCAACTCTGTCATTAACAAGTGTATAATTAAATAGAAAAGTAAGGTCTATTCAGTAGTAAATATAAATAAAGTAGGTAGAGTATAGGGAAGAGTAAAATTATATATTGCTGAAGAAATTAGGAATGAACAGGATCTAGATGTCCTGGGATAAGTCACGGAATGCTGATAACTAAAACTATGCCTATTTATGGCAAGTACTATGTATATATATTATACATGTAATCTCTACAACTAGTTAATATTGTTATAATATGTCTTACTTTTAATTGCTACTGTGACAAATTACCTTCTATTTGAGGCTTAAAGCAATACAAATGTATTATTTTAGAGTTCTGTATTTTAGATGTCTGGGGTGGGTTTCAGGGTGTCAGCAGGAATACATTCTTTTCTGAAGTCTCCAGGGGAGAATCCAATTCCTTGTCTTTTCTAGCTTCTAGAAGCCACCCATAATCTTTGGCTCAGGATACCCTTCTTTCATTTTTAGAGCCAGCAACACTGAATTTCTCTGATGGTTCTTCCATAATCATATCTCCCTCTGACTCCGGCCAGGAAAAGGTCTTTGATATTAGACTGAGACCACTAAAATAATCCAGAATAAGCTCTTTCAATCAATTTCCTTAACCTAATCATATTTGGGAACTATATTATGCTTAGTAAGAAACACATTTCCAGATATTGGGGATTCAAACAAGGATATTATTTGGGATCCTTATTCTTCCAGTCATAGTCTGCCTTCTGGCCCCCAAAGACTGATGTCAATTCCACATACAAAATGTATTCTATCCCAATGTTTCCAAAAGTCCCAATCATTACAACTTAAGTCTAAAATTTTATCTAAATTTCATCAGCTAAACAGCCTCACATCTCATTATCTAAATTATCTAAATCAGATATGTCAGGCGTGAGTGAGACTTTGGGTGTGATCCATCCTGAGACCCAATTTGTGAACCTGTGAAACTCAAAATACAAGTTAATTCCAAAATGCAATGATGGGACAGTCATAGCATATCAGTGATAGATATTTTGGATCAGAGAATCTATATTTTCTTTTGTCATAAAATAAATTTCCCTTAACCTGTGTTTCATATTTTTAAACTTAATATTTATCTGCTCTCCAAATACAGACCATAGATGAAAACTCAAATATCAGCCTTTCTTTTGAAAAGCAATAATATCTGGGCATTAGTTATTTTGTATGCCAAGAACCCATAAAAACAACCAATTGCAACATGATGTTTTAAACAAGAAAGTTCTTTTCTAGTTTTGGAATCAAAATGGAAAAGCAAACGCGCCTCCTTTTATTTCTTCAGATGCCTCCTAATATTTCTTCTAGCCCCATTTGTTTCTGTTAGGGTCATGCAAGGAAGGTAAAACTGAAGAAGATGCTGTTATATGGTTGTAACAGAATACAGAGATTTTGACTTCTATAAATCTTAGTCAGATTTAATCCTTTTGGAACTAGGCTTGAGAAATTGCTGCCTCTGCTCCCATGATAGTTGTAGCAATAACAAAATCAATAAACCTTTTTCAGATGCAGTAAGCCAACTGTCTTCTTTGTTACCTCAGAATGCAGAAGTACTGCAGGGCTGGAATACACACATTCTAATAAACAATATAAATTAGATAATAATGTTATATTTTATACCTTTATATATAGTATAACACATCTCATCCTGCCCTTTTGCTTACTGTTGAACACTTTATTTAAAATAATAGTAATAATAAATGTTGAAACACAAAAGATTAGTGCATAATTTATAGCAATATATTATATATACATATATATTTATGTTTTTATTTATTTTAGAAGAAGAAATATGACAAAATATGTTGATTAACAGTGAAGAATCTACAGCCAGAGATTTTACCCTACATATACTATTGCTGGAGAAGATTGCCCTCTGCTGTTAAATATTTGTGATATTCAGTTGAGTTGATTGACATCTTTCTTGAAAATTTTTATCTTTATTATTCATAAATTTGCCCCAAAAATGATCTTCCTCAGAATAGAAACATGTTACTATTGAATATAAAATATTCGATAATGATTAATCTCCCTTATTCAACCTTACGAATATTATAGTATCTCTTATTTCAAGCATGAGGTTTCATTGAACTCTAAGGAATGTAAATTTCCAATCACATTGGTAATTATTGCTAAGGAAAATATAAATGCCAGATATAGGTGATGGGGGGTTGGAGGTAGCAAACCACATTGCCATGTATGCACCTATGCAACAATCCTGCATGATCTGCACATGTACCCCAGAACCTAACGTACAATAAAAAAAAATCTGATCTGATATTGGTGTTTGATGTTGATATTTTATATTGAACCAATCTAATATATATATACTGAACTTTCAGTTTTGGACTTTGTTAGAGAATTCTACCAAGGTATGTGTGAAGAGGGTAAGAGATTCTAAATTTAATATGGAAAACATCCAAGTTGTTAAGTTTTCTCTTTGCTTCTATTGCCATCAGAAATATATAATTGCTTGACTTTTGATAGATACTGTTAGACATTTATAGCAAAATATGATTTCTTATTGATAAATAAGGAAATGATAGTTAAACATGTGAGAACAAATCTTTCTGTTGCCATGCTACAATGAATTTGAGGTTGATTGAGCTTCCTTTGGTATGTGGCAGTAGGGGAAATGAAAATGGGATGTGAGTTCTAATAGTAATTAACCAGAATGATTCCAAATGTCTAAATGACGGAGCATTAGAGTTGACATGTTTTTGAATACAACATGATATAGAGTCACGAAGAGTTGTCATGAGTTGGCATCAAACTTTAATAGAAGCTGCCAGAATAGATAGAAGTGTGGCATATCTGCTCATTGAGCAATCCTCAGCCTTTATGTCAAGTGCATTGGCCTTACAGGTGTGTCACAATGTCAAATGTGAAGACATCCATAATTAAATTATTTTGTACTACATACATTTGGAACTCTAGTGTAGTCATTTCTTGACAATGAGAAGAAATGGATAAGATTTATTTCCCAATGCTGTATTTTGAAGATAGATTTTGAATCCATTTGTTTTCCAAATTTTCTCTCTAAGAAAAAAACATTTCAAAAGATGCCTAGGGAATTGCCTTGCTTTCATTTTCTGTGTGCTCTGGTCCACACTGTAATAACAAGAAGTCTTTAATGTGAAAATACTTTCTGTTTGGATTTTAACCTAAAGATATCTGATGAATTAGTCATAATAGTTTACATTTTTTAGTTCAGAAAAAAGATGGTTAGAAATTGTTTTAAGGTCACAGAAAATAAGTAATACAGCTAGGATAGAATATCGGGTTTCCTGTTTCGTAGTTCTCTTAATTCTGAAAGTCTTTCTATAGTTTTGATGTAAAATTGTTAGTTAGAATGGCAATCATTAAAAAATCAGCAGAAAATAAAGACTGGAGAGGGTGTGGAGAAATAGGAATGCCTTTACACTGTTGGTAGGAGTTTAAATTAATTCAACTATTGTGGAAGACAGTGTGGCAATTCCTTAAGGATCTAGAAATAGAAATACCATTTGACCCAGCAATCCCATTACTGGGTATATACCTAAAGGATTATAAATCATTCTATTATAAAGACACATATACATGCATGTTTATTGCTGTACTGTTTGCAATAGCAAAGACCTGGAGCCAATGCAAATGCCCATAAATGATAGATTGAATAAAGAAAATGTGGCACATATACACCATGGAATACTATGCAGCCATTAAAAAGGATAAGTCCATGTCCTTTGCAGGAACATGGATGAAACTGGAAAGCATCATTTTCAGCAAACTGACACAAGAACAGAAAACCAAACACCACATGTTCTCACTCATAAGTGAGTGTTGAACAATATGAATACATGGACACAGGGAGGGGAACATCACAAACTGGGCTCTAGGGGGTTGGGGGCTGGAGGAGGAATAGCAGGGGGTGGGGGGACTGGGGAGGGATAACATTAGGAGAAATACCTAATGTAAATGATGGGGCAATGTATGCAACAAACCATCACCATGGCACATGTACACCTATGTAACAAACCTGCATGATCTGCACATTTACCCCAGAACTTAAAGTATAACAAATAAATTTTTTAAAAAAGAAAAAGAAAATAAATAAATAAAAAGAAAGATGTTAATACTTGTTTGACTGGTATTTTATTTCAAAATTCAGTTATCACTGACAAGGAAGTGTGACATATTTCTGAGTGTTGTTAAAAATTATTAAAATAGAGAAAAAAGTATTATTTTTTTCAGTTTGTATCTATTTTCAGTATTTTATGTCTTCTATGTAAGTAAAGATGAGATGTTATATTGTGCTTTTCGAAATAAATTCAATATTTGTTATAATTTAACAATAATTTACTGAATACACATTTTTAGTATCAAAGAAAATAACTAAAATGTGAAAGAAAATCCATGTTCAGCAATAGATTACAATTTCACTGTGGCAACAGAGCGTAATAGGGAAAAATGAACATGAGTAACATTTAAACCAAATAATAGACATATATATGAATAAACATTTAAAATAAAAATATAAAGCAATGCTTTTTCAGCTGTATTGAAATAAAATTGTGATACAAACTGTACATAATTAATGTATACAATTTGCTGAGTTTGAACATGTGTATCCAGTTTACCATCACTGCAAAGTATTAAATATATCTATCACTTCCAAAAGTTTCCTTTTGTGTCTCTTTGTTTGTGGTAAGAACATTAAACGTAAAATGTACCCTTTTAACAATTTTTAAGTGTAAAATACTTTAGCGTTATCTATAGGTGATATGTTATACAGCAAATCACCGGAATTGACTCGCCTTTTATGACCAACTTTATACCCATGAACTACATTTACACATAGCTCCCTTTCTTCACTCCCTGATAACACTCAATCTATTATCTACTTCCAGATGTCTCATATAAGAGGAATCCTGCAGTATCTGGGCTTCTGTGACTGAATTATTTCACTAAGTAGCATCCTCCACATTCATCTAGGTTGTATCAAATAGTAGAATCTCCTTTTTTAAGGCTGAATAATATTTCATTTCCTCCTATAATGTCAGAAATATTTAGAAATTTGTAAATACTTTGGATATCTTGCTTTTAAGAGTGCAGCTTTATTCATTTTGTAGATGTTAACAAAAAAGGAAGGCTTTTGATAAAAAGTTTATAAGTTTATAAATATGCATATATTATATACATACAAATGATAAATATATATCATATAAGCTTAAATATAATTCATACCCATAAGTTTATTGTATAAACCATTATATATACACACATATATATATATATATGTACATATATACATAGAGAGAGAGAGAGAGAGAGAGAAAGAGAGAGAGAAAGGGATCAGGTTTCTAGCAACTTTGAGGCTATCAGAAACCATCTATTTTTCTACAATTGTTGGAAAACGCTATTTTTTTAATTTATACAAATAAAATTGTCACTGTTCCTAATAGTCACTCTAAAGTACTGTATATTTTAAATTGATTTCAAAACACTCTAACAAATTCCATTCCATGCCTTACACTAGACAGACAGACATACAAGCCAGTGAAAGTCATAAAGCCCTCCCAAAAGGATAGTGCCATTGTTAAAGGAAGTTTCTCAGGTAATAATATATAAGCTTGTCTTTTTATTTGCCCCTCAATGCACTATAGAGATTCATGATGAGTAAGATTCACACTTTTCTTCATTTATCCACAATAATGAAAAAGAGAGTATGAAAAGAGAATGAATATGAATCTCAGCTAAAGTAAAGAACTTGTTTTGTTGAATAAGAGATATAGTTAGCAAAGTCCATTGTGCTTTTACTTATGGAAGGCAATGATTAAAATTTATCTTGTAGAATAACACTTGTATAAACTTTGGACCACCTGCTTTCTAATCACCCAGGAGTAATATTTAAAAAGCAATTCTGGCCAAGCAATCTTTTCAAACAGAATATCTAGAGTTGTTTCTAGGTATCTAATACCTGCATTTATTTAAAGTGCTCAGGTGATGTTTATATAATATACAAATGCTGAACCACTTATATAAGTGTTTGGAAATACTGAAAGTTTTTGAGCATGGCAGAATGCTTATGACATGGATGTTTTGAGAATAGAAAACTGATTATAGACCTAATGGATGGATAAAAGGTTGGAAAGTAAGAAAACCAGTTGGTCATGTGCAAAGGTTGTACCTAATTGGAGTTTTGTCAGGATCAATGCAAAAGGTGAGATGAAGTGGAAAAATATTTCATTAGATAGATCAACTGGACCAGGAGGAATGTATCATTTAGCTGAATCAAGGGAGATTTTTAGGCTTAACATCTGAGGGACTATGAGGTGATGATGGCATTTGTGGAAGGAGGACCATCATTACTAAGAAATAATGAGGTTCTTTGTTTATCTGGTCAATATTTATCCACATAATCTAATTTTCTTATTTTATTTCTGCTTGAACTTTAGACTCTAATAAATTAATCATTTAATTATTCATATCTGATTATTTCAAATTCAAATTTATCCCATTTATGTTTCTCATAACAGAAAAAAACAACTAACAACTGAAAACTATTAGTTAATGCTACCTAAAACAAATCAGAATACTGGATTAAAGATTATTTTGCATACGGTTGTATATAAAAACTGCATTTTTCTAGTCTGCAAAAGTAAAAGAAGGGTATGTAACTTACTTTCCCTGGTGCAACTAAGAAATGCATCATTCATCCTTCCTTCTAAATCTGTTACCATTTGATTTGGCCTTTCACTGACCTTAATTTCTCTGGGAACAGGCTCTTGTGAAAATGCTTCATGTCATGTTTGCTCAGGAGACAAGTGATAAAAAAAAGTTGTAATAAAGGTTTTAGTAAGGAACTAACTGACATTAAAACAACCTATTCGCTTCAAAATCTTCACTATTGGCAAGAAAGTTCAGAAAAATGTTAGAAAATAATGTTAAAGTTGATAGTAGGAAAAAGAAAGGAATAAAATGATGAAGACTCATTTACATTCTTTAATTTTTTTTAACTCAAGATGATCAGTAAACTCTGGGTAAAGAAACACTCTATATAAGATATTTCCTCCAAATTTGAGTGTGAATATGTGTAAGTTTAGCTTAATAAATAAAGTATGATCAGTTTGTCTTACCTTTAAGATCTTCAATTTGCTGTCAACATTTTTTTGTTGTTTTAAGAAAGCATCAATATGCTGAATAAGCACTAAATTGATCCTATTGCAGTGCTTCTCAAGTGCTCCTATGTCACCGTGGAAAACTTGACCGAAGGTATTAAAATGCAACTAGGCACAAAATATATTCATATGAATTTTACATATTGTAAAGCATGTATGATCACAAGAGAGGAAATTATATACATGTAAGAGCAGTCAAGGGACTCACAAAGGCAGAGTTTCAAGAAATTAGGATCAAAAAACTTTTCACTGCCCACCCCCATCCTCTGCCTCCTTCATACACATGCATATTTTATAATCTAGATATAGTAATGACTATTAATCAGCATTCTGAGGTTAATTTCCAAATTCTGAGTACAATAGAGGATGTAGAATATTATATTTATTGGGAGAGATAAAACTGGAAAGAAAAGGAAGAAAAAAGAGGATTGTTATAACTGACAATGACACAGCATCCAGGAATGAGAAAACATTAAAAAGGGTTGGTTTATCATGTCATTTTATGCTTTCGTATTAATGTGTCTGAGCTGTGATAGAGATACTTGGAGATAGAGAGTCCAGAAATAGTAAAGTCCAAGTGTAATTGCTCTCTGAGGCTTACACTTGAGGAGGGTACCATTGGCCCAAAATAGACATTCCAAACAGATCTGATGTTAAAGCATGAATCGAATTTGGGCCAGGAATTCTATCCCAAATCTTTCAATCTGGAGATAGTAAATGGAAACATAGGTCTCTTTCCAAACGGTGAAAATATTAAAGATAAGAGTTTTAATGTTCAAAATGGTTCATACAATAAAGTCTCAGGAAGTTGAGACACAGGAGATCAGTCCCTGGGTCTCCCTGCTCCCTGTTCCTGGGAAAGGGACTGATGAAGTTGAAACTTTTGTTTCAAATTCAGTTACTATCACCAGGCAGGAGGCTAACAAAGCTCGATCACTACCTGGAAACCAGGCTATGAGATGTCAGAGAATAAATATCACATCCTACTCTCATGCATATATTCAGTACCTGGAACACAGCAATTTCTGCCAAAATGTTTAAAAGAAAAAATCATGAAGCAAAGAAAGAAAGAAATTGAGTCATGTAGACCAGGCCTACATGTGAATGATTACAATAAAAAATGAAGGTTAATATATATGCTTACAGTTTATGCTTACTCATGCACAGTGTGATTTGCAAATTAGCCTTAGTAGCTGAAGACAACAGGATAAATTTCAGAATCCACTGAATTGAGAGATGGAGTTTCCTTGCATATCTTCTGCTATAGTCAATATGCAGAGTAGAAGTTCTCAGATGCAAACAGGTAAGCTAATTGGAGAATCATGGACTGACTTAAATCCCAGGACTTTCTTGATTTACTCTGGTACTTACTTTTCTTTATTTTCTGGATCCATGTGGCTATCCATCAATGTATATCCATCAAAATCTGCTAGAAATAACTACATTTGAACAAATCATTAGGAAAGGATTTTTCTTGTATCCAAAATTATTCTTTAGGAAAAAAGAAAATTGCCTTATAGAGCCCCTCAAGAAATACAAATTTTTATTAACTGGTTTATTTTCAACAACACACTCCTGTTTGAGTTAGATCTTGCAGGCCACTCCTTGCTACTAAGTGTGGACTTTTCAGATCCTAGTATTAGCGTCATTCAAGAACCAATTGGGATTGCAGCATTCTGAGGCCCACTCCAGGACTACTAAGTGAGGATTTGCATTTTCTTAAGATCCTCAGGGATTCACATGCACATTAAACTTGGAAAAGCAATGGCCTAAATAGGCTTAGAATTGTATAGAGGTTTTCTGACTAAATCAAGTAGGATGCCAAGAAACTTAACAGAGATTTAGTTATTTTTCTTTCTTAATGTTGTAGCTTCACAATTGAAATCCTTCGTGTCAATCTCTCTGTGTGTGTTTGTGTGTGTGTGTGTGTATGTGTGTGTGTGCGCGCTCGCTGGGGGCACGATTATAATCGTGTATAATTTTTCTCTTAACCATACTGTTTGAACAAATAAGAGTAAAGGTTCGATGGTAAAAGGAAATTCACACCCTTGTTCAGTGTAGTGGAAACAACAGCAAGCAGAAGGGCTGTAACTAACTGGAGATTTGGAGACTCCAAGCTCCACTCTCTAGGAAGCTAAAGCTACTGGCACAGACCATTCAAATTGGAGTCATCTAAGAAGGCAGCCCCAGAATTGCAAATCTTCAGATTTTTTAACATACAAAAACAAATTGTTTCGTGCAAAATTGTTAACTTGTATTAACATTTAATTAAATGTTAATTAAAGAAGAAAATAAAAACTATCCAGGTCAACACTTTATGGACCATAAACATAGTCCAATCTTCAGGTTACTATTTTTGATCTGTTTCAGTATTGTTGAGCACATACTTATTTGAAAATCCATGCTGTGTATTGATGTTGATATTTTCCAATATTATTTCAAGTCTGCCCTTAAAATAGTACCCAAACCTATTCTTAGGAAACTTAAATTTAAAGTCTTTGGTGTCAATAAGCTTCATACTAATATTTGTAGGCTCTCTTTCACAAATAATCAATATATACCTATAAACCTGTATTATCATTTATGTTTCTGTGAGACTGCTTACACAAAAAATATTTCAGAATTTTATTTATTGCAAACTTGCTATATGTCAGTCATTCTTTTATCATTTTATAAACTCAGTTAATCTTCAAAACAACCCTGAGTAAGTAGAATTGTCTTCTCTATTTCACATTTGATTGAATCAAGGTCCAGGCTGAAGGAAAAGTACTTAGAAAAAAAGAAAAAAATACTTCCTTCCTATTAACTCGGGACAGCTGAAGTCTCCAGGCTACTATGCAGTTTCTAACTTCCAGAGTGGCCAGAGGTCATCTTCCCACCTAGGCCCGCTTAACTCCTAGAGCCAGTCAAATCTCTCTGGCAGCAATGTAGCTGCCAGAGAATTTCAGCCTTTCTTTTTTTGAAGGGAGAAAAGGTATCACACATTTTTTCATCATGAGGCATGTCTGACACTCCTGTAACAAAAGGCAAGTGAAAAGCATAACATACTTAATCAAAAGTTTTGATTTATTAAATCAAAAGTTTTGATTTAATTAATCAAAAGTTTATAGCAGCCTTCAGAATGAAGACCCAAAGATACTGGGAAAACTATTTATTTTAATGCTTAGGTTCAGTGAAGAATAGATAGCCTTGTAAAAATATGACTGGACAAAAAGGGTTTGATCTAATGCTAGTACTGAGGGGTAAACCCAACAATGCCTTTCTGTTCAGATTCTTCTTGGCCTGTCTGTAGCATTCCTTCCTCCCATGAATGGGGAGGAGCTCCTTGGAAATGAGGGTCTTATGAACCACTAGTGGAAAAAGATTATAACTAAAACTGCAGACAAATACAAACAGCACTTTTGTGAGGATTTAAAAAAGTAAACCAAACCAGAAAAAACTGAAGAAGTGGCTCATGTGATTGTGTTTCCTAGTTTATATTTGTTGTTGCTGTTTGGTTCTATTTTACCTCCCTGATACGATGTTGCATCAAGCAGAAGGGAGTTTCAATGGAAGCAACAACTCCAAGAGAAACTTTTCTTTTTGTCCAGAAGGTGAAGAAAGGGAGTACTTGGAAGAAGCCATATATGGGAAAATCTGCCTGTTTTCATTTTTTTCTTTCCTTTTTATTCTCTTATAGTTTGGCCCTAGAGGCAGGTCAGAATTTTGAAGTTGCAGCTGCCATAGGAGCATAGAAAACTAAAGTTCCAAGAGAAATCCACAGTGTGTGGTGAGAGAAGAGGTAAAGGGACCTCATAAGAAAGTGTATGAAGAGCATTCCTTATAAAAGAGAGCTGAAGATAAAACATCCCCTATCTTTGCATGAAATGACCAAAGTTTCATGCTCAGGATACGTCCAAAACCCACAAGATATAACTACATCAGCATAGCAAAGGTATGAAAAGTAAACAGTCATATAAACCACTGCTCAAAGTCCCAACAGTGCTATGTGCATGGATCAAATCCACATTAGCTTAGAATAGGTTTTGAAAACTCAACTGGTGCTAGTACTGCTGTCCACAGAAAGAAAACAAAACTGTGATCTAAAACCAACTGGATTAATTGCCTGCTAAAACAAGATTAAACAGAATGAAACAAGAAATGTTAATATTTTTCAGAGATTTTTAACAGGACCTAGAATCTCACAATTTAGTATTAAAAATATTCGAGCTACTACCTAAAGTTATTAACACACAAAGAATTATGACAATATCAGAAGAGGGAAAGGGAAAAGTAGCCATTTCTCAAAGAAAAACCAATTAATTGAAGCCAGCCTTGAGATGCTTCAGGTGTGGGGATTATCAAGGACTCTAAAGCAGCTATTATAGCTGTGCTCCATCTAGTACTGTTATAATCCTGAAATAGATAAAGAGAGAGACATCCTCAAAGAGAAACAGAAACTTAAAAAGAAACAAATGCTGGTTTTGACGTAAAATATACAATATTGGAAATACTGGATACTCCTAATAACACAATAAAGAAGACAGAGAGAGACGTAGCTTTAGAATAGAGAAGCAGAAATTATTTTATCAAAAGCACAGAAAGAATGAAGGCAAATAAAACTGAGTCTTGGACCTGTGGGAAAATATTAAAAGCTCTAGCAATCATGACTATGGAGTCCCAGAAGGAAAGGAGATTGAGTTGATTCAGAAAATTTATATGAAGAAATAGTGACTAAAAATTCTAAAATTTTACGAAAAATATAAATTTACCATGTCAGGCAGCTTAAAACTTCATTAGTAAAAACTCTAGAAAACCATCGTTAGAGAAGTACTATGAAAGGCTGAAAACCAAAGCAAAATGGAAGTAGTCAGATAAAAATTACATATTATATGCCATGAAATAAAAATACAAATAACTATGATTTTTTCATCAGTAACCATGGAGGCAAGGAGACAGTGAAACTTCTATAAAGTACTGAAAAGAAAAGCACTGTCAACCTACAATTCTAAAGCCAGCAAAAATATTCTTCAGGAATGAGGCAAAATAAATACATTCTTAAATAAAGGAAAATTGAAAATGTTCAACAGCAAACATGTGATAGAACAAATGCTAAAGCAAGTTATTTATGCTGAAGTGAAATGCTACCCAGGGAAACAGAACTTCAAGAGGAAAATAAAGAAATAAAAAGTAGTAAAATCTGGGTTAACTAACAATTTTTCTTCTAATTTTTAAAAAATATACATGACTGCTGAAATCACAAGATACAACATCGTGTGGTGGAACTTCAATGATTATAGATATAATGCATAGGAAAATTCTCACATCAATAGGGGAAAGTAAAGGGAGATATGGTTTTAAGTCTTCTACATTTTACTTGACATGGCATAATATTAAGACTAAGGAGTCTGTGAAAGATTTTATATATGCATATATTTAATCCCTAAGACCACTTAAAAATAATAATAAATGTTAAAATCAAATACTAAATAAAACATTAAGATATTCTAAAGGGAAATAATTAAACAAGGTTTTTCATTCAAATATTTTTACATCTTTAGTTTCTATATTTAAATAGGGACTATTTAAGAGGATTGTACATTATGCATAATTTCCAAAATTACTTGACTATGCAAACTAAATGCTTAGAGGAATATAGATGTGATATAAGCATAATTTATTATTATAGTGCAGGAAGAAAATTGTTTGTATGAGATATTTAGTTTTACTGAAAAGATGATAGCTAAGTTTTTATTCAGTTTTATTTTCATTCTTCCATGAGCTCAAATGGAGATAGAATAAATTAATTATAAATAGCTGGCACAGAACTTGACTGGTGGATATTGGCCCAATATATAGAAAGTGTTTTTTGTGTGCCAACAGTTTATCTATATATGAGGATACAAACAGTAATGCCATCAAAGCTCCTGCCCTCGAAGGCAATTACTTCCAGAATTATGAGATAGAAAATATACTTATATATAATTTAAAAATTAAAATGTGTCTGATAGTTTGGGGATTTACTCAGGGTGGTGGCAAAAATATTAAAGGAAAAATATTAGAGAAAGTTATAGAATATAATCTCAAACACTTTCGGAAGGCCTAAGGGTTTTTTCTATAGTTCTTGGCTGAACGCAGCCAGAGTCTTTGCAGGAGCCAGAGAGATTAGGGCACAAAGACAAAGGAATGTGAGTAGTTTACCTAACTAACTTTTTTACTAATTAATCTTTGATCATTCCAGATGGCTCTCTCTGGGGGAAGGTTGACCAAGGATATTACCCACTAACGGTGTTTGCTTTATGGCTCAGAACCTGTCCTTTAATCTCTTCACTCTAGTGGTGTTGACTCAAGCCTTTGTCAATTAAACTATACTGAATAAATGTGAGTCTCACTGGTTGCTCAAGGCCAGCTGTTGCAACTGTTTACAGCACTCTCCAGAAAGTCTGTAAGCAGCCATGGATGCCCAGTCCTCTCATTCACTGTATTCTGTGTGTAAGTGAATTTATTTATCTGTCGCTAAGTCAGGGTCTGCAGGACAGACTGCTGCAGGTGGTAAGTCTGACAGATAGTATTAAGTTATGTGAAGAAAATAAAATTGAGCAATATTGTAGAGCGTGATGTTGAATGGTAACAAATGATGCCAGAAATGAAGGATGTAAAGAAGGCAGAGATATATGAGGAAAGTCAAATCAGGGAAAGAAAGTACAAAATTTTAAAGTTTGGTAGAGGAGGAGAACTGAACAAAAGATAAGAAAAAAATAAACACTGAAGTAGGAAGATTTGTTGTTATTGAAATGAATAAAATAAATTATTTTTTTAAAAAAGAGTGGTAAATCATATTAGATACTGCTGACATATTTCCTGGGAAAGATCAGAACATTTTCATTGGCTTTGGTATAGGGTAATCATATGGATGACCTTGAAGAGCATTTCAATACCATTGTGGCTATAAAAGTTTGATTCAAGTTGATTGTAAAACAATTGGGAGATGAGTAAGTGAATACAGCAAGTGTAGAAATTTGGAAGATCTTTGTAATTAGGCTAAACAGAGAAATAGGAAAGTAGCTAGATAGAAATATGATGGCATGATTTAGTATTTTTTTAAATGAAAGCATGTTTTTGATCTGATAGGACAACACTAAGGCAATAGGGAAGTAAAATTGATAATCACAGCAAAGACAGCATTGCCGAGAGCAAAGTCCTAAGTGGTATGGATTCAAAACAAAAATGGAAGTATTGGAGGAGGAATAGGAATGAAAGTATCAGTCTAGGTATAGAAAAATCCTAATATATATCAGTCAGGGTACTTAGATACAAAAAACAAAAATTAGCTTTAATGATTTAAGAAAAAGAGCAAGAAGTTGATGAACTACAATGCTAAAGTTGTACCTAAAGTAACTAGAAACAAAAGAAAAAAGAAAACCCAAAGGTAACAGAAGAAAATAAGAGAATTTAAAGAATTGAAATGCAAAAATCCTTATAAATAATTAACGAAACCAAGAATATCCTTTTTGAAAAAATAAGCAAGATCAATAGACCTCTAGCTGGAATAATTTTTTCATTATACCTTTAGAGTCAAGTGCACATTACTACAGTTTATATATTGAAAATGCTATTCACTAGGCAGAAACACTTAAGAAACCAAAAGAATGAACTATAGTACTCTGATTTTGATAAAAATATATACTTTACAGAGTCCTGTAACATGTTTGTGTAATTTAACCATGTTTTGACATTTCATAAAGGAAAGTAGATGTAATGTACATTCCCAATTACTGATGTAATTATTTTTGTGCTATAGCATTCTTTTGGAAAGTAAAGTGGCATACTGGGCAGCCATATGACATATGTCAAGTAAAAAAGAGATAGTTTAGTAATTTGAAGCATTTGTTTTTCAGTCTGTATAATCATCTATCCTGTGAACCAAGAAACAATATAGTTAATACAAGATTGACTGTCCTTCATACTTTCTATTCATTTCCATACTCAAGTCAAACGTATAGCCTAGTTCTCTTATAAATATATCTTACAGGAGTTTAACTACATTATGGTCACTTCTGAGGGACAGAAATTATTACAAGATTTGTCATGTTCCATAATTAACACTTCCATCTGTCACCATTATCAATCCTAATCTAATATTCTATTAGTAATTCAAACACCATATTTAAAAATAGTATGGAGTAACTAGCACTTCCAGAACATTGAAATAGTGGCTTACTGTGACAGTTTTGAGATACCTGTGAGAATATGATGGAATCCATATAATTTTTGACCAGGAATATACTATACACAAAATTTTGCATACATTACAAAGAGTTTAAAGATGCTCTGAAGCCACTGTAGTAATGGGAGCCCATCTGCCCACTGAGATTTCAGATATGTGTTGAATTTGCCAGTGACATGATGTGTCAGATATATGTTTCTCTCAGAAACTTTCATCTTATCTTAAGCTAAAATTAAACTATGTACTTTGATGGTTTCCCTTTCTTTTGCCACTTACGTTTGTTTAGAAGAAGAAACAAACAAAAAAACCCAGATATTTACATACCAATGCTTTATAAGAATTGAAACTCACTACCTAGATTACTGTAGATAAAAATAAATGAATATTTTTAAATAAAGAAGTGTAAAATATGTGATGAAAATGAAAAGTTTAACTCCTAGGGAAGAATTTTATTATGGGGTAGCCATTTCTGTATTAAGCAGATTGTATAACAGACTCTGGAAGAAAAGAAGGTGATAGAGAAGTTATAAGTTTACTTTTTAAGAAACACTGGCAACTATTTCTTTGTTTATATGTCTAATGTTTTTATTGTGGATTACACAATACATAAGATAAAATAAAATGTATATATAGATTTTGAAGAATGATTTATGCGGTCACAATTCTTACAAGTATTTTCTTTTTCTTTCTTTCTTTTTTTTTTTTTGAGACAAGTTTCGCTCTTGTTGCCCATGCTGGAGTGCCTTGGCACAATCTCAGCTCACTGCAACCTCCACTTCCCAGATTCAAGCAATTCTCCTGCCTCAGCCTCCCTAGTAGCTGGGATTACATCTTACAAGTATTTCTAAAGTAGCATACTGATTGTTGCCTATGATAGTCTGGGTTTCTCAGAGAAACAAAACTAGTAAGATGTATCATGTATAGAAAAAATAATTATAAAGAATTAGTTCAACAGTTATGGAGACTTACACATCCCAAGATCTCCAGTCAGCAAACAGGAGACAAATATATATATGCATATATATTTGTGAAGATAAATGTGTTTACATGAGCTAAAAAGAACAAAACATCTCTATATGTTTATACATATATACATAAATGTGTATGAATATAAGTATATTTAATCATTAATTATAAATTAGAATCTCCAGGGATAAATATAGAAGCTCTAAATAATACTTTAATTTACTAGGGTATTGAAAATTATTGCACACACTCTATTGATGAGCACTCATAATGTTAGATTCTTTACTCAAAGTCCTCAATTATTTCAGAGGTAATTATATATTTTCAAACATTTAACATTAAAATAAAATGTACTTCATTCTAAAACTCATAAAATTCATTTTTGATAACCTTGATGACATTACAATATCAATACTTCCAATTAACTATATTTGCACATATAACTTTTTCTTATAAATGCAGATGTATTGAGTAATAGTTCCATACTCCACAATGCTGAAGATTAGCCTATACGGTACACACCAGAACTAAGGCATATACAATGACACAAAAAATATGTAAATCAAATAGTTTTTATTTTAGTTTGTTAAAATAATACCCTTTGACTTTTTTTTTTAGACAGAGTCTACCTCTGTCAGTGGCCCAGGCTGGAGTGCAGTGGCACAATTACAGCTCACTGCACCCGCCATTTCCCGGATTCAAGCCATTCTCCTGCCTCAGCCTCCCAAGTAACTAGAATTACAGGCGCCTGCCACCACACCCAGCTAATTTTTGTATTTTAGTAGAAACGAGGTTTCACTGTGTTGGCCAGGCTGGTCACGAACTCACGGCCTCCTGATGTGCCCACCTCGGCCTCCCAAAGTGCTGGGATTACAAACACCCGGCCACCCTTTGACATTTTTATTTTGCCTTTAAATGTTCATTACAGACACTTATAAGCTTAAAGGGAAAGTACCTGTATACATCATCATTTTGATATAAATTTTCTCTTTTGTGAATAGACTTTAAAATGCTAAAGAGAAACTGCCTTTTAATAGAAACAAATTGATCAAGTTTTAGTTAAATTTGGAAAAATATGTTAAACTAAGATAAATTATCCATGGGAAACTAGGGAAATAAAAACGTCATTTTATGTCACTTGAAGTACGAAGCCCATAGGTCTTTATAGTCTCACTGAGATAAATGATCTCAATGAAAAGACAGGGCCTACTTTCCATGAAAATGGCAGACATCATGGGATTAATTTCATTTTATATAAATATATTGTTAAAGATTATATCCTGCGTAAAAGCTAAAACTCCATATTTATTTCTAAACATAAAACTAAATAGTAAATAAACAAGTAACTAAAGATTATAGATTTATGATGTTCTTATTTTACAGTTAGAATGGCAATGTAAAATGTTTACAAAGAATGATCTCGAAGTTTATGTTTATAGTTGATTACAATTATAAAAATACCAATACCATGGTTCCTTAGGTCATTAAGCAGGAGCTAGAAAGGAAGATACAATGAAAATAAAGATCAGCTTAAAGGGAATGATATATCTAAATGTTTTTAACCACTTGAAAATTAGACAGAAGATAATATTTATTTCATTTTGATGCAATAAAATTTTTCTTTGCAAGGTCAAAAGCATTGATTGTACCCATGAACACTGTATTATTACAGTATGTGCTACCTATTTTCCTATGACAGAAACAATTGCCTCAAATATTTTGTCTCTATATAAAATTATTTATGGCACTTTTGATACCAGTTATTTGGTTACATATAGAAGTGGAAATACCGTTGAATTTTGTTATTATCCCAAGAAGACATAAGACAATTCCTCTATATATGAGACAGAGGTGGCAGGAATGGAATAAAGAAAGATAGTTTTAATTCTCATTTGAGATAGAATTTAATAAAATAGAATGTCACAAAAATTATAATTAGAAACAGATAATGTTTTTATAAGTTAAATGACTAAATATTATCAGATATTTAAACTTTAAAGCATATTGTGAAATAAAATATAGATATTAAAAAGTTGAGTGAATTTTAATTTTTCAGAAGTTTAATAAAAATATAAATTAAAAAGTAAATATTTAAAATGATACAAAGAAAATGAATAGACTAAATTTTGAAAAGTCCAATGTTTACTCAAAGCAGTCTGTCAACTTAAGAATTTACAATTTTGTTGAACTTTAATGTCTTTTTCCAAAATTGATTGATTTTATTTCAATACTCATTAAATAAATGTTAAAATTACAGTAATGATAAGGTATATACAGTCTAATTTGGAGGAGTATTTTTGAAAATATTTGTTGTGGAAGTTTACAACTTGCCATAACATTTTGCTCCTTTAGATGGTGCTAAATTTTCCAACTATCAATTTCTTCTCACATTTTCATTTTAATTTGTTCTTTATAAAAACAGAAAAAGCACTTCTTAGACATTCCGTTCATATAACCTGTTTACCAGTATGTTTGTGTTAATGTTTGCATGTGTATGTGTGTGCACTCTGATAATAGATGAAAGTGGCATGTCCCATCCCAAAGACATAGTGTTTGCTAAACAGGATCAGAATCTTAGGTTCTAAAATGATGAAATGTTAATGATTGTTTAGGTTTTCTCTGGAAAATAAGAAAGCAGGTAGGATGAATGGTTGCTCTCATTATCCCTGAAGTACAGTAATTGACTGCCTTGCTCACACTTTTCAAAGTAGCAAAATATAATAATAATAATAATAATTAAATAACCCTTAGCATTCCATAGCCAAGATTGAGATCACTTAGACAAATAGAACGTTTTCCGTATCTAATGACCCTGTATTAACCTAAGTTTTTCACAATATTAAGAATTTTAAAAAATATACTGGCAGTATTAAGTTTTTAAAAAGTCAAGGATGGTCCTAGAGCTAAATATCTTAAATATTAAAATATATCTAATCCTTAAGTGCAACAAAACTTGAAATTGTTAGTCTTCATTCTTTCTTGAGCTTTTAGCTCTTGTTTTGTTTGGAGTTTAATTGATGTTTTCACCATAAAACACTTCTGATTCATGGTGTGCTGCTATCTTTAAAACTATTCTTTAAACAATACTGCAATTTTATTTTTCTTAATTACAATTTTCATTGAGCAGAATTAGCTCTAAGTGATTTTTGACCATTTCCAAAATTTAAATTCATCCATCAATAGTAAAGATTCTCTATTTTCATAAACATAAAAAGGAAGCACAATCCCCAACAGTGCTATAAAATTGTTTTCATACAATAATAGCATGCTTCCATGGTTACTGTAAGAAATGGACCAGTGCTTTTGGAAATGTCCAAGTTCTGTAATATTTTTAAGGCAGTTTTATTTTATAGTGACTAATAGTAACTAATACTGCAAATAACAAAGTATAAATTATAATTACTGTCAAACATTTCTTGAATAGTGGAAATAATTTGTATCTTAAAAGTCAGCAATTCAATTCTCCTAAATTGGAACTGCTGAGATTTAATCTAGATTGAGTTTATGTTTACTGTTGTACTTTAAAAAAAAATAAAAGTGTTAAACTGCACTGGCACATAAAAAATTTCAAGAGGCATCTTTAGTATATGTAAAAGAAATTTTTAGAAAACCTTAGCAGCATTATGGTTAATTAAAGCATTGCTCATCTTATGGTGAAAAAAGTCTTTAAAGGATTTATCTAATTCAAAATTATTTTATCCACAAGATTTTAAAATAAATATGCTTGTTCTTTTTAAATGTTGGCTATATTTGGAATACTTACACTTTCCAAGTGTAATTAATATATTGACAGATAAATACACACATATATATACACATATATATTTGTATGTGTGTATACATATGCAACCACATATATAAAGTTATAATACTTTCTCCTCTAAAGCTAAATATATACATTTCTACTGGAAGTGAACTAGCCACAAAAATCAGGAGCAGAGGCAGCATCTCTCAATAGGGCACCTTTTAGAGATGTTAAGGAGGGGTGGCATCTGGCAGCAACGGTATAAATGCAAAGTAAGTCCTAGCTGTAATCATTAAGTTTAACCTTTGCTGTGCCACCTAACCTTTGATACTTTGAGCTAAATAATCATGATCATGAAGAACTGATACAAACAACTGATACACCTATACACTTACTGGGATATGTTTGCAGACATCCATAATCCTCTTAAGCCCAACGTGACATCAACAAAGCCACATCCTCATCCAGAGCAGAAAGAAGAGTTTGTGCTCTTGAACAATGCCACTGCTTTCAGCTTTGTAGAACTAGGGAAAGTTCGTTTTTTCACAAGCTATGATTTTAACTGAATTGTTCTAATGATCCTAATCCTTTTATATACATGGACATTCTCAAGTGTAAAAGATTAGCTTCAATTTCAATATTTATAATTCTTCATCACTTTTTAGGCCTACAAATGTCATACTGACCAATTTAAAATGTATTTTTATTACTTTAAAAGTGGCTATGTAAGGTGGAACTGATATACTTGCCAGTAAAATATGACAATTTATGTCACGTTGGTGATCAATTCCAAAACAATAATTTGTTTTAGCAGGCACTCATTTTTCTTGAAATGCTAATTTCATTTTTCTGCAGTTTTGTGGGCCTCTTATCATAACCCCAAATTATAAATTTTCACCACTTGAAAATGAAAATAAGTTTTCTGTTATAAAAATAGTTACTAGTATACCAAGTAACTTGTTTATTTGTTAAATAACTCATTTCAAAGAAAATAAATTGAATTGTTTTAAATTGCTATTATCAAGAGAAACCCTCCAATTTTCTATGTTCAAGTTATTCCTTACTGCATTTCTTTTGAAATGCCATGTCATTTGTCTGCTTGTCCAATTTCCATTTTCCTTTAACTCAAATCCACTTCCTGCATAAATTGTTCCTTAATCCTTATGTGACTTCCTTTGAAATTTTCTGTAACTCTCTGCATCTATTGGTATACCAACTGAAATAAAATCTCTTTTGATATTCCTACCATTTCTGCAATATTACAATATTGTTAGATACTGAGACAAAGTTTTTATTTTCTTTTTAAAAATCTATTTTTAAAATTTAATCAGGGATGAGAAAAGATCTTATAGAGAACCATGATCAGATAGAAGAAATTTGGAAATAATTGCAATATTCTAATCACTACAGAAAGCTAGCCACAATGGGAATAGTCAGCCTTAAAAATAGGCATATCTTGAGACTGACAACTCAAAGAGTAGAAAATGATCTTACTTTGAATAGAGGAAACCATTAAGTTCTTGGGAAAAGAAAATAGCCTCCCCGTCTTCGAACTTCATTTTCACTTGTGGAATTACATTTTCCTTTCGCCTTTGGAAAGCCATAATGATACATCTTAATTCAGCAATAATTTCAGCAAAATAAAGACAGACATAACCTGAAAATAAGACTCATTTTTGTGACCCCAAGTTCATAAAACTGTTTCCATAATTTTATAGTTTGTTAATTAATTTGACCTCTAAGTTATAATTGAACTTTGTGAAAATAGTATCCATGAGAACATCTTAACTCATTCAGTTTTTGATTAGAATAGTTAATAGCAGTTTTAGATGTGCGGAAGACAACTTAAATATCTTTCCTTTAGGTTAAATGGAGCTAGCAGCTCCAAAATCATTGGAAGTCTCAAATTTTCGATCACATATTTTAAAAACAATTTGTGAATTTATAAATTGTAAATGTTTATTATTTAAATGCTACATAGTCTAATATTAATACAAACATTGAGTATCATTGAAACTAAACATTGTTCTTTTATTAATAATAAATATTTACAGACATTATAATATTTATTAGCACCACTACTTGTGCTTCAATTTCTTCATTTGGAATAAAATATCTATCCTCTAGGGTTGTTGTGAGAATTGTATTGACAAATATATACCTAGTGCCTAGAATAATAACAAATACTAGCTATTCCTTATTTTATCAAAATAGACTGTGTTTTCTACGCTCTGGGGTTTACACATGCCACTTTGAAGGTCCCTCTTTTAAAAATGTTATTTTCTGTAACTATAAATGTTTTCTAGTTTTTCACCCAATGTCTTAATTTTTCACTATGCCTAATATTTCATTATGCACAATAGCCAAGATATAAAAACAATATAAATTATTTTCTATGGTTTATAAAACAATGTAAATCTTTATCCATTGACATACAATGGATAAATAAAATGTGATATATGCAGAAATTGAGTATTATTCAGCCTTAAACAATCCTGCCACATGTGACAGCATGGATGAACCTGGAGGACATTATGGTAAGTGAAGTAAGCCAATCAAATACAGATACTGGGCTGGGCACGATGGCTAGTGCCTGTAATCCCAGCACTTTGAGAAGCTGAGGAGGGTGGATCACCTGAGGTCAGGAGTTTGAGATTAGCCTGGTCAACATGGTGAAAACCCACCTCTACTAAAGCATGGTGGTGTGCACCTGTAATCCCAGCTACTTGGGAGGCTGAGACAGGAGAGTCACTTGAACTCATGAGGTGGAGGTTGCAGTGAGCCAAGTTTGCACCTTTGCACTCCACGCTATGTTACAAAAGTGAAATTCCATCTCAAAAAAAAAAATACAGATACTGCATGATTTATATGACATATTGAAAATAGTCAAACTCACAGAAACAAATACTAGAATGAAGACTTTCAGGGGATAAATGAAGAGGAAAATAGAAGGTGCTGATCAATAAGTACATATATTCTGTTATACAATTTATAATGAATAAATTATAGAGATCTTCTGGCAACATCATGCTTACAGTAAACAATTTTGTATTGAGCACTTAAAAATATGTCAACAGGGTAATTCTTACCACAGTAAAAAAAATCTTCCACTCTTCAAAATACATGATTAATAGAATTAACATATAAGCTCCAAGCTGGAATAAACCATTGGTAAAACACATATTTGGTGAAAGACTTATAATCAGATTTCAAGTAAGCGAACAATCCAATACAAATTTGGAAAAGATCTGAACAGACTTTATCAAAGAGAATATACAGATGCCAAGTAAGCACATGAAAAGATGTTAAACATCATTATTCATTAGAAAAATATCAGTGAAAACCACTATGAATCGCTATATTATTAGTATTAGAATATAATAAAATTAGAATAGCTAAGTGAAAATCAAAACAAAACCAAAAACACTGTAAATACTAAGTGCTAGTATATACATGATGCAAAATGGAATGTTTTAAAATTCCTGTCTGGAAATGCAATACCCTATAGTTACTTCAGATTGGCAGTTTCTTATAAAGTTAAACAAACACTTACCACACTATTCAGCAATTTCATTACTAAGTTTTTACCATAAAGCAATGAAAACTGACATTTGTGAAAACATACACACACTCTGGTTTTTTAGCAGCTTTATTCATGATCTCCTCAAACTGGAAACAACCCAAATATACCTCTACTAATAAAAGTATAAATAACTTATGTTACATTCAAAGAACAGAATATCCATCAGTAAAAAAAAAAAGCAACTAGCATACTTATACACAAAACAACATGAATAATTCACAAACACATTATGCTAAATGAATGAAGTCATATTTATACTTTATACTGAATACTATATATTATTCCATTTATGTAACATTCTGGAAAAACCAAAACTATGGGGACAGAAGGAAGATTTGTGGTTGTCAGGAGGTTGGGATTGATAAAATAATTGACTACAAAAGGATAAAAGTAAGTTGATACAGGTGCAGGGGATACAAGTGCTCTTTATTTCAATCAATATGGTAGTTAAGTAAGTATATACTTTTCTCATAACTCATATATCTGTCCACAAAATGGTGGATATTGTTATGTGTATATCATGCATTAGTAAACCTGACTTCAACACCATGCAAATTTAGTAGTGTAAATTATTTATTCCCATTCTATAGAAGTTATGCTATTGAATTTTTCATAAAGTGGAATTTCTTAAACCCAATCTTCTATGGATATTGTCAAAAAAGAAATCTATTTTTTTCTTGTTTTTTGACATTGAGAATAAAAGTTAAGATAATTACAGTGATTCTATTTAAGTCAAACTTTTGAATGATCTGAATTATTAACACATTTTTTATACTCAGGGTGTTATTGGACAATGAACATGTTATTCATTGTCCAATATTCAATAACATGTTTATTCGTAGTGCTTCAGTCTTCAACAGTAATCAGAGCTCTCCCTATGTCACCTTCATGTAAATGAGATAAACAAAGGTATATCAGTAATTTACCTTACGATCACAGCCAGTAGAAAGTGAGTGGGCATCTACATTTAGATTTCTAACACTGCATTTTGTGATGTCTATGCATACAATGCTTTCTCTAAATTCTCAGTGTGAACTAATCTTGATGTCTCGTTGAAACATGGTGCCTTATATGAAGCAGATTATGAGACACATCCAAATAAAAGTCACTAAATTAATAAATATTGGATCAAAGTGAAAAAGTTATAATCACCCATTAGAGTCAAGAATATTTTTAAAAATCCATGAAAATGTATAAAATATTATTCACATTTTTTCTGACAATATTAAGATTGGTTACCTATTACAGAAGATTTTTTGTATACACCACCTTACAAAAATAAACTGTTTTTTTTTCAATACTGCTTTGATAATACCATCAGCATTAGTAATTGAAAACCAATAATGTAATAAGATTTGGATGTCTACGTAGTTTAATGGAGCAGAAAAAATATTACTAATTTACTTTGTTTTATAAGGCTTAATAAAATAACAAACGAAAATATTGCACTCTTTAGTTTACCAAGTGCTTTTAATATTAAGAGAAATTAACCTATGTAATGTTGGTTAACTCTATTAACAAATTTTTCTTATTGTTGTTATTATCATTTCCTATACTTAGTTGAAGAATGTAAGTTATATGAAACAATCCTAGCAGAGAACTGTAATGGACTCCTTCTAATGGGGCTTTGGGAGAGTTGCTCTGTTCAAATAAAGAGCTGGGAAAGCTTCACACCTCAGATAACTAATACAGCAAGGAAGACTGTCTTTTCTAAAGCTTTTATAAATGGAGACAGATATGGTTGGGCTGTGTCCCCACCCAAATCTCATCTTGAATTGTAACTCCCACAATTCCCATGTGTCATGGGAAGAACTCAGTAGGAGGTTATTGAATTATGGGGGTGGGTCTTTCCTGTGCTGTTCTCATGATAGTGAATGAGTCTCACTAGATCTAATGCTTTTATAAATGTGAGTTCTTCTGCACAATCTCTCTTTGCCTGCCGCCATCTAAGTAAAATGTGACTTGCCCCTCCTGGCCTCCCACTGTGATTGTGAGGCCTCCTCAGCCATGTGGAAATTGCCCAGTGTCAGGCATGTCTTTATCAGCACCATGAAAATGGACTAATCCAACAAACTGCTATCAGTAGAGTGGGGTGCTGCTTAATAGATACCCCAAAATGTGGAAGCAGGTTTGGAACTGGGTAACAGGCAGAGGTTGGAACAGTTTGGGGGAGCTCAGAAGAAGACAGGAAAATGTAGGAAAGTTTGGAACTCCTAAAAACTTGTTGAATGGCTTTAACAAAAAATGCTGATGGTGATAAAATAATAAGGTTCAGGCTGAGGTGGTCTCAGATGGAGATAAGGACCTTGTTGGGAATTGGAGCAATGCTGACTCTTGTTATGTTTTATCAGAGACTGGTGGGAATTTGCCACTGCCCTAGAGATTTGGCGAACTTTGAACTTGAGAGAGATCATTTAGGGTGTCTGGTAAATAAATTTCTAAGCAGCAAAGCATTCAAGAGGTGACTTGGGTGCTGTTAAAGGTGTCAGCTTTATAAGGGAACCAGAGTATAAATTTTTACAAAATTTGCAGCTGGATATAATAAAAAAGAAAATCCCAATTTCCAAGGAGAAATTCAAGCTGGCTGCAGAAATTTGCATAAGTATTGAGGAGCCTAATATTAATCCCCAAGACAATGGAGATCTTCAGGCCATGTCAGTGGTCTTCACAGCAGCCACTCCCATCACAGGGTCAGAGGCTTAGGAGGAAAACATGATTTATTGAGTTAGGTCAAGGATCTCCATGCTATGTGCAGTCTAAGGACTTGGTTCCCCCTGTCCCAGCTGCTCCAGCTGTGACTAAAAGGGGCCATGGTACAGCTCGAGCCATGGCTTCAGAGGTTGCAAGCCCAAGGCTTGGCAGCTCTCATGTGATGTTGAGCCTGCGAGTGCACAGAAGTCAAGAATTGAGGTTTGAGAACCTCTGCCAAGATTTCAGAAGAGGTATGGAAGCACCTGAATGTCCAAGCAGAAGGTTGCTGCAGGTCAGGGCTCTCATGGAGAACATTTTCTAGGATAGTGTGGAAGGGAAATGTGAGGTCAGAGCCCCCAAACAGAATCCCCACTAAGGCACCTCCTAGTGAGTTGTGAGAAGAGGGTCACCATCCTCCAGACCCTAGAATGGTAGATCCACCAACAGCTTGCACTGTGCACCTGGAAAAGCTATAATGCCAGCCCATGAAAGCATCTAGGAGGGAGACTGTACCCTGCTTACAGAGGCAGAGCTGCCCAAGACCATGGGAATCCACTCTGGCATCAGCATGATTTAGATGTGAGACATGGAATCCAAGGAGGTAATTTTTGATCCTTAAGATTTGACTGCCACGCTGGATTTTGGACTTGCATGTGGCCTGTAAGTAGTTTGTTTGGTATAATAGATACAGTGAAGGTCTAGCAAACAATTAGTTCGCACAAAATTTTAGAACCAGAGGCTGAATTAGACTAACCACAATGTCTAAAGCTCTATTTTCAATCATGATTTCTCATTTATATTATTGACTTACATTGAATTGACAATGTTTGGTCAGAGTAATAGAGTATGTCCATTAACATTTTAGCATATATTAATGTGACCTTAATAGTATAACTATAATAATTGAAGAAGAAGAATTTTAGTGTGGGATAGAAATTCTAATTCTAATATAGGACATAAAACAGTCAACAAATGTGGCATTGAATATTTGGTCTGGGTACAGGATAAAGTGCTCCTAGGATGTACAACATGACAAGGATGTCAAATAATTGAATGGGCCTTGAACAAGATCTAGAAGTGTGTTTACTAATTTTTCTTAAAAAGGACCTAAGTCAATACTTAACAATTCTGTTTTATGCCTATCTTTTAATGTGACTTTTCCCATCTGAAAAAGTATTGTATTTACCTATTAATTTAGGTCTGTATATGTACACTTAATAAACATATTTGGGAAAAACTTTGGAAATAATCACAGGTATTGGTTTGAGTAAAGTTACCACATTGTACCTAAAACAGTATTTTGCTTGGTTGAGGAGACACTGGCAGTATAGAGTATTATTTTCTTAACATTAAATATTATTATGTTTAGATTTTGTATTAAGACATGTGGAGTTAGAGAATTAAGGAGATACAATTCTTACCTTTAAGCCTCCTTTGTCTAAGGATACTGTAAATAGTAATTACAAAATACATAATTAAAAATAATGAAAGCACTCGAAAGATACAGTCTCCCTGCAACCCACAGCTGCAATCTTCTGTGTAAGCATTGAGAAACCCTAATTTGATCATTAGTCATTTAATGCATTATTTCATTTATTCATTCATTCAGTAATTCAATGAACATATACTAAATATATTCTAGTGCCAGATACAGTGATAGATTCTGAGAATATGCTGATGACTAAAGAGAAAGGACCCCTATCGTCACTGAGATTTTAGCACAGTAGAGTAGATATCTAAAAAATTGGAAGTACTATTAATGTCAGTGAATCACTAGAGCATATAGTAGAAATCAATAGTGGCAGGAAACAAGTGTATACAGTTTATAGATGATATATGAATTCATTCCCATGGTGTAGAATTAACAGGACTGACCAACACACTGAAGATAATCTCAGAAATAGACCCAAGCTGGATAGCAGAGGGAATTAAGATGCTAATGTGAATTGACAGACAGGAAGATCCCTGGATGTATGGTAATTTAGAATCTTAACAATTGTTAGATTTATTCAGCAAATTTAAAAAGATGTAACTAACTATCTTATATAGAACAGCATTTATATTGGATGTTAATATGTTGTACAGGAAAAATAGGGTTTATGATCAATTAAGTTTGGAAAACTGCATAGAAGAGTAGGATTCTTCATTGTAGGGCTTTTCAGAGTTTGTGATTTTGTTAATATTGAATATCAAGAACTTGGGATATAGAATATGCAGTATTTACTGAATGTATTGAAACAGGAAATTTTCCTTTATAGAATATTTTTTAAATTTAATGTTCTGAACAGCAGACTTTATGAGACACATCACTAAGGATATTAAACCAGTGTTGGAATTAATGCTATGCCTAATGATCTTAGATAATAATATTTTATGCTGAATAAAGAAATAGATGACCTATTTCAATCTATCATTGTAATTTACACAGTTACCTAAAAGCAACTGAAAAATTTGAATGACATGATGTATTTTTGCACATTTATAATAGATGGTTGTAGATAAATGTTTTACTATGTTGAGTTTATGGACATAGGACAGTAATTAGTTACTTAACATCGAAACTACTGGTAAGTAATAAAAAGTAAGAAATGTGAAGTTTATTTGAAAATGTCAGTCATAACCAACTTTTAACAAGCAGTTTTTATTGTCCAGTATGCCTGATTAACAGGGAAAAATTAGGTAGGGTGAAAAGAGCACTAGACATACATCCAGGAGCCTGGGCTCCTTGCTCAGGTCTACCATTAATTATCAGTGTGTTCTTGTACAAAGAATCTCTTCGTCTCAAAATTTGTAGGATTCTTAGAGATCACGTATTCAAACAATCCGATTGGCCTGAATACTCCAAATGCACACTGGATTAAAGGGTGCCATTCAGACATTCTATTAGCTTGGTGCAAAAGTAGTTGCAGTTGTTGCCATTACTTTCAGTGGCAAAACTGCAATTACTTTTGTACCAACCTAATAAGTTGCATCTTTATTTTCAGAAATCTCAATTCTTAAGAGAACAAGATTTAGCCTTGTAATATCAATATCTCCTATTATTCATCAGCCTACAGGTATGTGAGCTCAGTGTTTCTCAAATTTTATTATATAAGCATAAGAGTGCAGATATATCTTTCATATACACATTTCCTTTTGCAGGGTGTACACCTAGCAGTGGGATTGCTGGATCATATGGTAGTTCAATTTTTAGTTCTTTGACAAACCTCTGTATATTTCTCCATAGCAGTGGTACTAATTTACATCTCCACAAATGGCATATGAGGGTTCTCTTCTCCACATCCTCACCAACATTCATTATTTTCTGTTTTTTTAATAAAAACCATTTTCACTGGGATAAAATGGTAACTCACTGAGGATTTTTTTTTTCATTTTTCTGATTATCTTCGGTATTGGGCATTGTTTCATATATTTGTTAGCCATTTGTATAATTTTTTTGAGAAATGCATGTTCAGACCTTTTGCATGTTTTTAAATCAAATTTTTATTTGCTATTTAATTGCTTGAGCTCCTTATATATTCTGGTTATTAAGCCTTTATCACACAGATAGTTTGCAAATACTTTCTTCCATTTTTTGTGTTGTCTCTTCACTTTGTTGATTGCGACTTTTTCTGTGCAGAAGCTTTTTGGCTTGATGTGATACCATTTGTCTATTTTTGCTTTGGTTACCTGTGCTTCTGAGGTCTTATACACCAAAAATTTGCCAGGACATGTGCTGGAATGTTTATGCAAATTTTTTTTCTGGGGGTTTCAGTTTCAGCAATTATTTATGACATATTTACTTTTATTTGATTTTCATGTGGTGAGAGACAGAAGTCTATGTTGTTTTTTTCTATGTATAGTTAGCCGTTTCCCAGCACTGTTGATTGAAGAGACTGCTCTTTCCCTATTGTACGATCTGGATACCTTTATAAAAAAAATGAAATGGTCATAAATACATGGATTTATATATCATTGTATAGGTCTTTTACTTCTTTGATTAATTCCTAGGTATTTAATTTTATAATATTTGTGGCTATTATAAATGAAATTACTTTCATAATTTCCTTTCAGATTGTTCACTGTTGGCATACAGAAATGCCACTGATTTTTGTCATGTTGATTTTGTATCCTGAAACCTTATTAAATTTGCTATAGTTTTTAAATCAGTTACAGATTTTTTCGTGGAGTCTTTCTTTAGCTTTTACTAAGTATAAGATGCAAACAAGGATAGTATTACTTCTTCCTTTCAAGTCTGTGTATCTTTTTTTAAAAAAATCTTTTTTGATTGCTCTAGCTAAGACTTCCAGTACTATGCTTAATATCAACGGTGAAAAGGAGCGACCATGTCGTATTCTGGATATTAGAGAAAAGGCATTCAGTTCTTCCTTCTTCATTATAATACTAGTGCCGATCTATTGTATATGGCTTATTTTGTGTTGAGGTATGTTCCTGCCATATCCAATTTATTGAAGGTTTTTGTTATGAAGGGATGTTGAATTTTATCAAATGTGTTTTTTAAGTATCAAGTGAATAATAAATAAATAAATTCAAGTGAATTAATTCAAATTCACTTGAATTTATTTATTTATTTATGAGATGGAGTCTTGCTCTGTTTCCCAGGCTGCAGTGCAGTGGTTCAATCTCTGCTCACTGCAATCACCACGTCCCAGGTTCAAGCTTACGTCTCTGAGATGACTCCAACTTGATTGTGGTGAATGGTCTTTTTAACATGTTTAATTTGGTTTACTAATATTTTGTTGAGGATTTTTGCATCTATGTTCATGACTGATACTGGCCTACAGTTTCCTTTTCTTCTTGTAATTTTGGTATCATGGTAATAGTGACCTCATATAATTAATATGGAGATATTCTCTCCCTTCGATTTTTTGAGGTTTTTGATATTAGTCTTCTTTAAATGTTTTTGATATTAGTCTTCTTTAAATGTTTCGTACAATTCAGCAGTGAAGCCATCAGGCCTTCAGCTTTTCCATAATAATAAACTTATTATTACAATATTACAATATCAATCTTAGTGCTCATTAGTTTGTTCAATCTTCATATGTTGTATGTTTCTAGGAATTGTTTTAAATCTTATACGTTTTACAGGTTGTTGGCCTATAGTTTTCCATGACAGCCTCTAACAATTCTTTGTATTATACTTTCGTAACCTCTGTTGTTTTGTCTTATTTTTCATTTTACTTTGTTTTCGTCTTCTCTCTTTTGGTCTCATTATAGCTAAAGGTCTGTTGGTTTTGTTTGTTTTCAGGCAACCAATATTTTTGTTTTGTTGATATTCTGTATTTTTTAGTCTCAATTTCATTTACTTTCTGCTCTGATATTTACTATTTCTTTCTTTCAACTAATTTTGGTTTTGATTTTTTCTTCTTTGAGATAATACCATTAGTTTGTTGATTTGACGTGTTTTTACAATTTTTATATACATGTTTGTTGTTATAAAATTTCTGTTTGATACTACTTTTGCTGCATTAGACAGATTGTGTCATAATGTCTTTTCATTTCTTTTTTTGTCAAGAAATTTTAAAATTTACTTCTTAAAAAATTGATAAAAAATTGATTTTACTTCCCATCCTCCAAGAAGCTACATGTATATATCAAAGCTTATGCCTAGCTGAAGGACCAAGTACTGCAGTGATATGGTCAAAATGTCTTCTTACTCTTACCTAGAAAGTGACTAGCAAAATGGCATAACATAGGCAAGTGTTTTTTTTTTTTAATGATGTAGCCCTGAAAGGCAACAAATAATAGAGTGCATGCCTTCTTTAAACTAGTGATATCATCAATTAATAAATTTTGCTATCCCCGAATTTTCAGGCATTCCAAGTAGAAAAGTTTTATGGCAGAAGTTTGTGATTTCATTAATCATTTTCTTTAAACCTTTATAGGTTTTAAATAGTTATAGATCATAGGAAGTTACAAAATAATGTATAGAGAGGACTTGCACACACTTCACCTAGTTTCCTCCAATGATAATTTTGCATTTAACTATAGTATAATTTGAAAACCAGAAAGTTGAAATTGGTATAATCCAGAGTTTATTTAAAACTCTGTTTTAGACGCATTGATTTACATTGGCATGTATTCTATGCATTTTTATCATCTGTGTGGACTTGTGTAATAACCACCACAATCAAGGCACAAAACTATTCTATTGCCACAAGTTTCTGGTGTGGTGCTCCTTTACATTCACACAACCATTCCCAATATTTTGGGACTGGCTTTTTCATATAGAGATTCCATCCAGGTTGTTGTATGTATCAAGTTTGTTCTTTGTAATACTGAGTAGTATTTCATGATACAGATGTATCACAATTTGCTTAATCATTCACATTTAGAAGGACAGTTGGATCATTTCAGTTCAGGGAGCATTACAAATACATCTGCTATGAATATTCATGCACAGATTTTTGTATGAACATATGTTTTCATTTCTCCAAAATAAACGCCCAAGCATGCTATTTCTACATCATATGGTAAGTGCATATTTAGTATTACAAGTAACTGCTGAATTGTCATCTAGAGTGGTTATATTGCTTTAAATTTCCACTGGCAAATCATAAGTATGATTGAGTTTTTTCATCTTCACCAACATTTAGTATTTTTTAAAAGAATTTTTAGCTATTTTGATAGGTATTACTCCTTTTAAAAACATGATAAGGTAGAATAAATATATTTTGTTAGTTACATGAATAAAGTTTTAGATATAGTAAAATATCTAAAACTTTTATTTTACTATATCTAAAACTTTCAAATTTTAAAATCTTTAATAAATTCACAGAAATTAAATAGTTGAGAGTGTTAAACCTGAGTCTACAAGCCATAATTTCAAATTTGTGCTCTATTATTTACTTGTTTTTGTGACCTTGGGTATGTTACCTTAGCTCTCTGATCCTTACTTTCTTTATGACAGAGAGTATAAAATACAAATTTCCAAAGTTTGGGTGGGAATTTAACAAAACAATGCTATTAAATACTTATAAACACTAAAAGATAATTATTATTGTAAACTACTTAGTGTGTGTAAATAACATTATGGCTTCATAATTTCATATAGGAAATTATGATAATATAGTCTTATAGGAACCCATAAAGCTAAGCTTGATTAGATACGTGTGACAAGGAACAGTTCAGGTACATATGACATGTAAGAAGCAACAAATATCTTTTATTCTAAATATAACATAAAAGAATTACTGTGATAATACATGTCTATTCTCTTATTAAGTTTTAAACAATTCGGTATCTAGAGTTCTTTTTAATTATTTTGAATATCTTAGAGGTGTATGTATGAGCCATAAGAAACAAAAAAGAGAATACCATCCATTTTGGGAGTAAATCATCTAAAGCATAAATTTATTTGCTCATATTGATATAAGAATATAGGAAAAAATTTTTTAAATTCCTGCAACCCCTACACAGTATATTGTTTTCAAAACTGTTAAGAAGTCATGCAGAAAATTGCAGATGATACTGAAAAAGCAACATCAGCTTATTTTAAATTGCTGAGCTAGAAGATTTTATAGCCAATACAAGAAACAGGTGTTTATTTTTATGATAGCACTACTCCGTATAATAACTACATAAACATTCCAAAATGAAGTATTTTCTTAATACTGAATAATTCCAATAATGGTGATATAATGGCCAATTAAAGTAATTTATTTTGTTTATATTCTGTGGTAATATGAGTAACTTTAGCCATTGTTTTCATTGCAAGATCTTGATGATTTCATGTAATAAGCTTTCTCATTGCCTTAGAATATGTAAAATGCAGTAGTACATAAGATGTCACATCAATTTTATTCTATTAATTGTTTCCATAAACTGTTACATAGTGTTATTGCAGAACCTTTCTTATTGAACCTGTTTTATGCTAAGTATATTGTGAATAGTCATTGCTTATTCACTGCAGTATTCCTGTCTAATTCAACTTTAAGATGGTGTCACATTAGGACTTACCTTAAGTAAAATTACAAACTTTTAAGTTAAGAATAAGTTTGGTGCACCGCTCTCTTTCTGACTGCTGTACCTCCAATTACTGTATATCAATTACAACTGATAAGTTGTTTATCAGAAAACAACTCAAATAAACTTTATGAATAACTTCATTTTTAGTATTTACAGTTACTAAAATAAACTATGTGAAAGTAGCCTTTAAAAAATAGCTTAAACTTTCTTTTTTTTTTTTTTTCAGAAGTAGAATAAAA
>PVKP010003101.1:0-112913 GCA_004027715.1 Plecturocebus donacophilus | reverse complement strand
CTCCATTGTTAAACACAATTATTGGCATAAAAGAGGTTTTTAATACCCATTTTTAGACTGTATTCTAGCCTGGGCAATAAAACAAGAATCCCATTCTCTCTCCCTCTTTCTCTTCCTCTTTCTTTCTCTCTTTCATTCTTTTTTTTTCTTTCTTTTGCTGTTTCTCCTTTTCTCTTTTTCTAAAATCTCTTCCTCTTTCTTTCTCTTTCATTCTTTTTTCTTTCTTTTGCTGTTTCTTTCTTTCTCCTTTTCTCTCTTTTTCTAAAATCTCTTCCTCTTTTTCTTTTTTTTCTTTCTTTTGCTGTTTCTTTCTCCTTTTCTCTCTTTAAAAAAAAAAAATAAGCATATGAAAAAAATGCTCATCATAACTAATCATTAGAGAAATGCAAATCAAAACCTCAATTAGATACTAACTCACACCAGTCAGAATGGCTATTATTAAAAAATCAAAAAATAACAGATGTTGATGAAGGTGTGAAGAGAAAATACTTATATAATATTGGGGAGAATGTAAATTAGTTTAATTAATATGGAAAGCAGTTTGGAGATTTCTCTAAGAATTTAGATCTACCATTCAATCCAGCAATCCCATTACTAGATATCTCGCCCAAACACTAAAAAGATGTATGCACTCATATATTTATTCCAGCACTATTCACAAAATAGCAAAGATATGAGATCAACCTAGGTGCCCATCAATGGGGGACTGGATAAAGAAAATGTGGTACATATACACCATGGAATATGAAGCAGCCTTAAAAAAAGAATAAAACCATGTACTTTGCAGCAACATGGATGTAGCTGAAGGCTAGTATCATAAGCAAATTATCACATAAACAGAAAACCAAAAACCAAAATTCTTACTTAAAAATGGGAGCTAGACACTGAGTTCACATAGACATAATGATGGTAACAATAAATGCATGGGACTACTAGATGAGGGAGGAGAAACGGGAGGTTATGGCTGACAAACTACCTATCAGGTATTGTGCTATCTGCGTGACAGGATAATGCACACCTCAATCCTCAGTGACACACTATACACCCATGTAGCTAACCTGCCCATGTACCCTCGAACCTAAAATAAATGTTAAAAAAATGAATTATCACTTTCAAAGCAGTATCAGATATTCCTGGACAAAATCTGTGGGCCATACTCCACTACATGAGATTCTTCCAACTAATCAAATGTTCACCCAAATTAGGGTGTTTTTAATTCTTAAGAACTGGCTGAAAAAATCAGCAAAGCCTGCTTTACACAGAATGTCATAGAGTACTTTCAAACTAAGTTCTACAATTCTGTGACAGAATTTTGAATGAAGATAGAGTGAACAGAGTTTTTGGATATGTGCAAATAAAGAGATTAAATTAATGATGAACTGATGCTTAGAGAGGGTTGTTTTGCCTTTTTGTGCTTTATTTTTAGAGAGTTATAGAAAAGAGCTATTTAGCAAAGGCTTTTGTTTTTCTCCCAATCAGATCACTTTGGAGGTCTCCATGCCAATATTTTTAACTGTTTCCAGTTATACTGTTATAGTCATTGGCTTCTTGATGTTCATAGTGTTCTATAGTCAATGTTTATTATCATATGCTTTTTAAAATCACTACTGGCAGTTTAACATTAACTCTACACCTCTCAAGATAGGCATTATGAATAATATAATAACTTATGGCTTCTGCATTCTAAATTTTCAATTAATAATGTATAAGAACAGGAAATCTAAATAAAATCACATTATGAAATGTTCTTTAACAATTAAATTGCAAAGTATTAACATTTCTATAAATTGTATAATAACATAATAATTAATTGGAATAAAAGAAAAATTAGCTCTGTAAGATTGCTTACTCAATAACATGAGTAACTTAAGGAAGATACTTAAAATATCTTTAAGCTCCATTTTGAGTGGAAGCTTTTACTAGAACTAGCAATAATTTTTACTTGTCTCTGTAAAGCTGTGAACCTTAGCCATATATAAAAGCTTACTTTGATTTTTTGGATGGTGGTAAGTTTAATGTGACTGATTTTCTGCTCCAGTTTCTTTATTTGTTCTATAAGCAGAAAATACAGCAAACTAACTTAAATGTGATTCTATTTTAGAACTCTTTTAAGTTACTGTATTGGATTTTACTTAATTTTAAGTAGTATTCTCAACTGTATAGTTCTAAAATCTCAGTAATTTAGTAAAACTAAATCGAATTAACCCACTTGAAATTTTCAGACAATGTAATTTGAAGTATCATACATGAATGCAGCTCTCAAAAATATATCATATAAAATCAATTTATTCTTGCCTGAGTCTGATTTATTTCATGTAACCCTTTTGGGTTTGGAATAAATGTGTGTGTGCCTGCATTCTATGTAGTAGATATATTGTTACACACAAATTGACATGAAGATATTGTGTAATAACAATAGTAATTTGTTTATATAATAAGCACAACTGAAAATTAGTAGATGCAATATTATTTACCTCTTGAAGAGTATATATGCAGTATTTCCTTAATGTATGAACTTGTGAGTACTGTGTAAATATTAGACCATGGGTGTCCAATCTTTTTTCTTTTCTGGGCTACACCGAAATTAGTATTGTCTTGGGCCAAACATAAAATATGCTAATACTAACTATAACTGATAAGCCAAAAAAAAAAAAGACTAATGATAATTTTTGTAATATCTGTCACTATGGATAAGCAAAAAGGTTCTCACATTCAATGGGTTGAACTTGGCTACACTAGACCATCTATTAATAGATTGTACTAGTAATTTTCTCTCAGATATGAAAATATAAATCAAACACAATTCTAATCAAAAAACATTTATTCAATGACTACTATTTTGCAAAACACTCTTCAAATACAGAAGACATGCTTTAAACAAATAGTTTCATACAGACACAAATTTGCATACAACTGTATAGTCAATATCTTTTTAGAATCTTCTATGTGTCAGGAATAATGTTCAGAATTGGGAATAATATTAAGAATGAGAACATTATGAGCCCCAATCTTACGGAATTTATAATCTTGGAAATTATTATCCTTCAAAAAGTTTCCATTTTAAAAGTAGAGGTTAGCTAAAACAATATATTTGACACATTGAAAAATGTTAGGTAATTATGTAACCATGAAATAAAATTATTATGATGATTTTGCTTTTGAATCCTAGTAAATATTATGATGTTGCACATCTTTAAAAGTTAACATAACTATATTTGTTATAGTAAAAAACTGTTTTATTTTTTAGTTTAAGCTTAGACAATAGCATACAAATGTAAAAGAACATTGACTACAATTATGACAAGATTTATGTAAATTTTGCCTTTGATATATCAACTAAAATATTAGTTACTTATGTGGAGAGCAGTTAGAAGGCTCAGAGTTGTAAGGACTAGATCAATGTAGAGAAATCACTAACCTTTTTCTTTTCTAATACCTCAAAAAATTAGATCCATATTAATACAATGTTATATTTTAAGATTTTTATTATATGAGGTATACCTCATTTATATGCACAATACATGCTATATAGTATGTTCCTAACTCTATCTGTTTCTCAATTTATTCTGTATTATGATATACATAGTATAATAATTATGGATAATAAAATATTTTTTATAACACAAATAGTATGAAAATCTATTACGCCAATATATAACAATTATTAAAGTGCAATAAATCAACATGGGATATTTTAAATGCAGATTCCTAAGCCAAACTTATAAAGTTTTTAATTCAGTAGGTTCCTTAGAAAATTTCCTCAAAAAAATTCAAAAAACAATTAAACAAAATGAGGAAAACAATTAAGCAAAATGAAAAATTTAATAGAGAAATAGAAATAATTTGAAACATCAAACTGAAATCTTGATGCTAAAAATATAATGACCAAAGTGAAAAATGAAATACAGAGCACCAACAGTAGAATTAATCAAGCAGAAGTAAGAATCTGTGAGCTCAAAGACAGATTATTTGAAAACATACAGTCAGAAGAGAAAAAATTTTTTAAAAAAAGGAAAGGAATGAAGAAAGCTCATGGGATTTGTGGGACAGCATCAACACAGCAATTGTTAGAGTTGTTGAGGTTCAAGAAAGATAAAAGTATAAAAATCTTACTTATAGAGACAATGGCACAAAACTTTTCAAACCTAGAGGAAGACATAAATATCAGGTAAAGGAAAGTCAAAGGTCTCTAATCATGTTCAATCCATATAAGATTATCCCAAGACATATCATAATCAAATTGTCAGAAATAAAAGACAAAGAGAGGATCTTGAATGGAGCAAGATTTAACAAGCAAATAACAGATAAGGAAGTTCCAATATGCCTAGGAGGAAATTTCTCAGCAGGAAGCCTACAGTCCTGAAGAGAGTGGGATAATGTATTCAAAGAGCTGAAAGAAAAAAAATTTTTAACTAAGAATAACGTATCCATCAAAGTTGTCCTTTAGATAAAGGTGAGAAAAAAACTTTCATAGACATACAAAAGCAGAGGGAATTAGTCACCTCCAGACATGTCTTATGAGAAATGCTAAAGGACATTCTTCAAGCTGAAAGAAAATAAGACATTAATGAGCAAACCAAAAACATCTGAACGTATAAAACTCACTAGTTAAAGATACTACACAATCAAATTCAGAATATTCTACTACTGTAATGGTAATGTATAAATCACATATCTTTTGTGTAAAGGGTTAAAGGCAAAACTATTATTTAAAATATATAAAATATTAATTTATTTTTATTTTTGTTTATTGTGACATCAAAAATGTAAAATGCATATATAGGGAATGGGGTAAAAATGGAAATTGTTTTGTTTTATTTGCAATTAGAGTTAAGTTATTTTTAGTTAAAAATAACCAGTTATAAATATAAAATTTTTTGTCAGCCTTATGGAAGCCACAACACAAAATCATCTAATAGAAGCACACACAAAAAAATAAATAAATAAAAGGAAGGGAACAGTATATACCAGTGGCTGAATGGATTGTAGATAATAAACATGAATTATATGCTGCTTACAAGAGACTCACTTTACTTTTAAGAGCAAATAGACTGAAAGTGAAGAGGTACAAAAAGACAGTCCATGGAAACAGAAACCATGAAAGCACAGGAGTAGCTATACTTACATCAAATGAAATAGATATTAAGTCAAAAACTATAAAAAGAGACAAGGTCATTCTATAAAGTGGCTAATTCATCAAGAGGATACAACAATTATAAATATACATACACTCAACATAGGAACTTAAATATTCAAAACACATGTATTGAAGTGACAGACTACAATACAATGATATTAGGGCACTTCAACACCTTACTTTCAGAAATGGACAGATTATTCAGTCAGAAAATCAGTAAGAAAAATTTACAGAATATACATCCTTAACTGCACATGGAACATTCTCCAGCATAGATTATAAATTAGGTCAAAAAATACATCTTAACAAATTTAAGATGTATTAAAATCACATCAAGTGCCTTCTCTTACCACAATGGTATAAAAATAGATATCAATAACAGGAGGAAATTTGGAAAGTTCACAGATACATTGAAATTAAATAACAAGCACCTCAATAACCAATGGATGAATGAATACATTGAAAGAGTAATTAGAATTTTTTCAGAAAAATGAAAATGGAAAGACAACATAGAAAAACTCATGGGATATAGGAAAAGCCATTCGACAAGTTAAGATTTAGCAATAAACATTTACATCAAAAATATAAAAGAAAGATCTCAACATCCTAATGATGCACCTCAAAAAACTAGAAAATCAAGAACATATTAAGTCCAACTTTAAAATAACCAGTTATAACTGTAAAATTTTTTATCAGCCTTATGGCAGCCACAAAACAAAATCATCTAATAGAAGCACACAAAAATTCAAAATCACAGCTAAGAGCAAAATAAAAATGAAATAGAGATGAGAAAACAATAAAAAAAGATCAAGAAAAGAGTTTTTAAAAATATAAACAAAATCAACAAACTTCTACTAACTAAAAATAAAGAAAAAGAATATTCAAATAAATGAGAAATTAGAAAGTAGCACTAAAACTGATGCAAACAAAATGAAAAATGCCGCAAGACACTATTATAAAATAGTATATACCAACATATGGGATGGCAATATAAATAAATAAATTTCTTTACACATGGAAATCTACCAAGACTGAATTATGTAGAAATGGAAAATATTAACAAAGCAGTAATGAGTAAGAAGATTGAATCAGCAATAAAATGTCTCCTATCAAAGAATAGCCAAGGAACTGATAGATTCACTGCTAAATTACATTAAAAACTTAATAACCAGTACTAACTTTCCTCAAACTCTTCCAAAAAAATTGAAGAGGAAGGAATACTTCTAAACTTGTTTTGCAAGGTGAGCCAATACCCTGATAAACACAGATGGAAAAATCTTCAACAACAACAACAAAAACCAGGTAACCAAATTCAAGAGCACATTACAAAGATCATTCACAGTGGTCCAGTGGGACTCATCCCAGGAATGCAAGGATGGTTCAACATATAAAACTCAATAAATACAATATATCACTTTAACAGAACTAAGAGCAAATACCATAAAAGAATTAAAAAAATATTAAAAGCACTTAAGTATTTCATTCGACATAGAAAAAAGTATTTTACACAATTCTACATCCCTTCATGATACAAACTTAACAATAAACCTCAATGTAACAAAGGCTGCATCTGACAAACCCACAGATAACATCATATCTTAAAGGGCAAAGTTGAAAACTTTTCTTCTAAAATCTTGAACAAGACAAGGATGTCCATTCTTGACATTACTATTCAATATGGTATCGGAGGTGCTAGCCTGAGTGCTTACAGGAAAGAATGTAATTAAAGACATCCAAATTGGAAGGGAGAAGTTAAACTGTTTCTGTTTGCAGACAGGATCACATATTTAAAAAATCTCAAACACTTCATCAAAGCTCTGTTAGAATGAATTGAAAAATTCAGTAAAGTTGTAGGATACAAAATCAACATACAAAATAAGTAGTGTTTCTATCATTAACAACAAACTATCTGAAAAAGAGATCTAGAAAATTATCCTGTTTCATTGCTAAAATAAAAATACTTAAGAAATAAATGTAATTGAGGGAGTGAAAGATCAGATCTCTACACTGAAAACTGTTAACACATTAGTGAAAGAAATTGAAGGAGACACAAATACATGGAAAGTTATTTGGTGTTCATGAATTTGAATAATTAATACTGTTAAAATGTCCATTATACTAAAAGTGATCTACAGATTCAATGTAATCTCTATCAAAATATCAATTATTGACAGAAATAAACAAAACAATCCTAACATTTTTATTGAACTACAAAATACTCCAAATAACCAAAGCAATCTTAAGCAAAAGGTGCAAAGGTGGAGGCATCACACTATCTTACTTCAAAATATACTACAAAGCTCTAGTAACTAAAGCAAGCACTGGCATAAAAAACAGACACATGGACCAGTAGAATAGAATAAAGAATCTAGAATTAAATTCATGCATTACAGCCAACTCATTTTTGTCAGAGGTGCCAAGAACACACAGTGGGAAAGGATTATCTCTTCAATAATTGATGTTGATAAAACTGGATATCTACATGCAGCAGAATGAAATTTGACCCTTATCTCACACCATATACAAAATAAACTCAACATAGATGAAAGACTTAATTGTATGACTTGAAATTATATAACTGCTAGAAGAAATCATAATGCAAATTAAAATTGCAATGAGATACGACTTCGTGCCTGTTAGAATGGCTGTTATCAAAAGTACCATAGATAAGTGTTGGCAAGGATGTGGAGAAAAGGGAACTTACACACTGTTGGTGGAAATGTAAACTAATACAGCCCTTCTAAAAAACAACATTCCTCATAAACAAGTTTCTTATAAAATAGAACTACTATATGATCCAGCAATTCTACTACTGTGTAAATGTGGGAAAGATATCTTCACTTGCATGTTAATTGTTGTATTATTCACAATAGCGAAGATATAAAATTAACCTTCATGCCCGATGGTTAATGGAAGAATGGATAAAGAAAACATGGTATATATACATGATTAAGCAACTAATTCAGCCATACAAAAATAAGGCTACAATATGGATGAACCTGATGGAAATTATTTGCTACACTATCCATGAGCCTAGAAAGCATTTTATGTTATGTTATGTTATGCTATGCTATGTGGGGTGAAATAAACCAGGCACAGAAAGACAAATATCACACTTAAGAAGTTGCTATCATAGATATGGAGAGTAGAATGGTGGTTACCAGGGGCTGACATTCTTGGGTTCGGGGGTTATAGAAATATTGGTCAAAGGATACAAATTTTCAGTAAGAACAAATAGGTTAAAGAGATCTATTGCAAAAAAAAAAAAATGACTATAGTTAACATTTGTTACATTCTTGAAAAATGCTAAAAGAGTGAATATAAGGTATTCTCACCACAAAATTGATAATCATGTGAGGTAAAGCCTATGTTAGCTTGCTAGATTTAGCAAAAATTGTGTATATATACATACACAATTGAATAATTGCATAATTAAATGCTATACATGTTATTTATGAATTAAATACTATTCATGGTTATATCTTCACTTGCACTGACATGCATTACCATGCAAATGAAGATATAAATATATTTTGCTATACATTTAGACTATAGCAAATGCCATCAAACATTTAAATAGCATATATATTATTTATATAGTGTGTGTGTGTGTGTCTATATATATAGACACTATAGACTATATATGGCAAATGCAACCATTTAAATAACTAGTACAAAATAAATAACACATATGTATATGCATACATGTATACATACATATATATACTTCAAATATATCTTTATATATATATATATACTTCAAAAGTTATGTTGTACACAATAAATACACACAATCTTATCAATTTAAAAAAACATTTTCAACATGAAAATAAATTTCTGTAGAACTCAGTGAAGGTCTTAGTACTTAAATATTATTTTGGAGCAACAAATTAGTGTAAAAACAAATTATATCATATTATGAATATAAGCTGAATAGACATGAATACTTCTATTTTCTCAGAAGTAAGTTTATATTAGCATTTAGTATTTTAATTTCTCAACTACCAGGATATAGGTCCTGATGGACTCTAGTGAGAAAAAAAAGTGATTTTTATAACAGAAGCAATTAAATATGCTTTATAACTAGTTATAAATGAATTTGTAGAAAATGGATATTGTTATTAATTGAAGAACGAATTCAGACATTCTTGGTAGGTCTTTTTAACATCAAAAGATTTTAGAAGTCTTTGAGATATTATTTTGAATCTTCTTTGGGAAGCTACTACGTTACAGTTATAGTTAGGACTCCAGGATTCAAAATGAATGAATCCAGTTAAAACCACATCATATACAATTGTGTATCAGCAAGACGTTTCTTTGGGTATAGTACAACTTATTATTCACTGCAAATTCATGGTTTCTTTTGCCCATTTCCTTTGGCAGCTGCCAAAAACAACAACTGTGACTTCTGAGTGTAGAAAATCATCTTTGTAATACATATTGTGCTATTCTAGTCTAATATGCTTTTCCATTTTAATTAAAAAAGAGAGGCTAAAACAAAACATTTGGAATAATAGCTAGATCTTATTCTTCTCTATTCTTATTAATGAGCCACCCAGTTTCTTTTACAATGCATATGAGGACTTTTAAAAGATGAAACTGTATTATACCACGGTGATGTTTCATTTAATAGCTGCCATTTCCATTTCTTAGTATTTCTGACAACCAATGTGGAAAGATTACAAAATTGAAGTGATTTTAAGCCTGGGATCCACTCTAAAATCTGTTTAATGATACATTTTTACTGAAAAACTAAACGATTAGTGTTTTTGAATGATATCTGCGTGCTTTTATTGTTAAAAAATGGAATGATTATTAGAAAAGCATGTATAAGTAAATGGAATAAGGGTATTATAATATGTCAAATGTATCTGTATTATCACAGTTCTGGATCAGATACACAAGGGCGATTTAATATTTATCCCTACAGCATAGACCCATTCAGGAAGCCCTGAAAAATTATCCATTTCATATTAATAGGTTCCATACAGGAGGGTGTCTAAGCAAGATTTGACTACCTAGAAGCCTCCACCTCATTATAGGGTGGGCTGTTTTCATTCCCTATGAACGAAATTCACTCTTATGAATTTATATCCTCCCAGTGTTAGATTTTTTTTTTTTTTTTACTATAAATCCACAGAATCATTTCAAAATCCTGTGAGGAGAAGATACACATGTTCCACTATAAATGGTCTCACAGAGTTGTAAAGATAATGTATAGGCTATATATAATCAAAATAAATGTATTATTACAGTATCATAATTTTGTAATACTATCCATGAAATGTGATATATTTTCTGCAATTCTGGAAAAAAGAAAAATTGAAGACTCTCAAACCAGTTAAGAGGATAGCAAGAGTTCAGTTAGTACTCTTAAAATATTCATGTGGCAACAGATCCCAGATATTATGTTGATGAAAAAAAAATTTAGATGCTAGAGAAAAGTAAGGGAAGTCAACTTCATATACCAATGTCATCTCTGTTTTCACTCAACTGATAATATTAATTCCAAATTATTGTCTATCTCTCTTCTCTCTCTCACTCTGTGTGTGTGTGTGTGTGTTTGTGTGTGTGTTTGTGTGTGTGTGTGTGTGTGTGTTTCTCTCTCCCCACCCTCCCCCACTGTCCTCTATGGATTAAAATATTCATTGCAATTGTCAATGGTCAATGTCCAGATGTTACAAGTATATGTTGACTAGGTGAAGTGATTAGGTAAAATTATTTGGCAACTGACAATTGTTCTAGAAATCTTTAGTTTTAGAGATAAAGAGACATGTGATGAGTTAGATTTTATTTTCTCTTTTATTTTATATACTATATTATATATAGCATATGCACACACAACACAAATGTATATGCACATACACACATACACACAGATATTGCTCCCACAGAGAGTTCAGAAATAAATGTATATAAGAAGTATACCTTCCTTAATTATCCAAGCACTGGATAAGACTATGTCATCTGCGCTATGATCATTTAGTAAACTATTAAGAAGTATACAATTTGAGTATCCATTAGCCAAAATACTTGGGTCCAGAAGTGTTTCATTTTTTTTCCAGATTTTGAAATATTTACATTACACTTATTGGCTGAGCATCTTTAATCCAAACATTTAAAATCTGAATTGTTCCAATAAACATTTCCCTTGAGTGTCATGATGGCATTCAAAAAGTTTCTGATTTTGGAGCATTCTGGATTTTGGACATTTAAATTTGGGATATTCAACACTTACGCTATTTTTTGTACTGAATAAGTTACATTTTATTTATAAATATTCTTTCTCTAAGATTTGCCAAGCCAATCCTTCCTATTATAATACATGAGCTATTAATAACTAGCTTATGTAGTATTTTTTTACAATTATTGACATAATTTTATGTGTCAGGTTGGTCATCTATGTAGAGAATGCAATATTTCACATTATTTATATGAATGCTAATAGTCACAGACACCAGAAATTGAAATATACTACAGCAGAAACTAAATATGTTAGTCAATAAAGGAGCAACATTGTTAATTTTTTTAAAGATGGACAACATGATGTTTTGGTATATGTATTGTTGTGAAATGATTCCCTCAATCAAGCTAACTAACCTATCAATTTCCTCACATACTTTTTCTTTTTGTAAGAATTAAGATCTACTGGTTTTAATGAATGTCAAGTATACAAGTTATTATTAACTACAGTCACCATGCTGCAATATTGCTAATTGAAAAATAAAATGAAACATTGTACAATCCTATACATTTTGATATCTCTGATAAGTTTACAGGACCTGATGCATTACATTTCACATTTACTTCAATTGTAGAAAGAATCTATAAAAAGTTTGAAAGTTATTTGCAGTATCTTTTCTGGTTTTAGAATAGAAGTTCAGTAAGAATAGAAAAATGTAGTTAGCACTTAAATGTAAAGGATTCTAATTTTTGTTTTTGACTTACAATAAGCCCCTAGGTTTAAACAAATCCATTATTTGTCAAATAAAATTTCTGTTATTTTTTAATAACAGCTGTCTATAAGAATGTGTTGTCTGAGAGTATTTACTCCCAAAGGTAATCCTTTTCAACTGAGAAGGTCATTGGGGAATTAGGATCTGGGCTCCTATTACGCTAAACACTTTATCTATTTTTGCAGTATGTTTTATTTGTTGTGATTATAGTGACTGTTCAGATAACATGTCTCCATTTTTATGCTCTGCTTAAACATCTATGTGTCACCTTCTCCATAGAATGTCAATGGCTGAGCAATCAGAAACGGAGGAATAAAAATTTCAGACTGTTCTGATATAGTATTAGTGACTGTAGAAGATTATGTTTCAACTTACTGATATAAATTCAGAGTAAGCAATAGAAGGCAGAAGATGCTGCATTAGCAAGTGCTTATCTAGCTTAAGATTTACACACATGGGTGGTCAAGCTGAATGTTAATATCATACAATCGGAGATTCAGCAGTAAGGACACAGGATATGCGTAGGCTGGTCCTATTAGATAAGGAAAAGAATAAAGAGAGTAGGCATCTGCTCTGTTCGTTGTCCAACTAGCTTTTTCTGCCAATATTTTTGTGAAACTTGAAGGAAATAACTTAGTATTTCCTGTAACACTTTGATTTCATGAGTCAGTTCCATTATCAAAAAGGAGAGTGATTATCATTTTCATGCTACTAACTCTGTCATCATGGCATCTCATTTTGAAAATTCAGAATGAACTATCCATGTCTTAATGTATTCATCATCAGAAGAAAAAGTTTTTAAAAATAAGATTTTAATTTAAAACAATCGCAAATGAAAATCTTTCTTATTCTGTCAGTGACTGTTGAGAAATATTTGTATGGAAATAGTATACAATTAATGCCTGCCACACCATCCACTTCACCCCGTTGTTTACAATCCTGGCTTTCTTTTCTATGTGGTTATTTGCATGTGCTTTTAGGATTATTTTATTATAGTTTAAAAATGGCCACTCTGAAAGTTTTCTTTCAGTGAACAATGAATAAAGTTTTCTTTCTTCCTTGAACAATGAAGGTGTCCTTTAATATGACATGTAAGGATATAATTACAATGATATATAATAGCAATTATAGACAATTAAACATTTAAAACAATTTAATAAATGTTGTTTCTTCTTAATAACTGAAACCATTTTTATAATATAGCATCTGTAGTAGCTGGTTTGAGAAAGCATCTCTGCTTTCTTCTTTCCCTTATTCGAGCAATGGAAAAAATGTATGTAGTACAATCATGATTACTTTCAACTTCATGTTAAACCAGTCTACATATTAAAAATGTATAAACTACATCTTTCCCTTGAGGAAGAGATTATAGAGCAGGGTTTTGTGCTATGTGGTACCTTAAATTCCTCAAGAAATCACTATTGCAAGATTTTCTACCAATCTGTGGGCTTCTGAATTTTCAGGTTAAGAGAGCCAGCTGCTTCTTTATACTTTTCTGTTTTCCAGCTCCTCCATGCTGTGCACATCTGTCATACTGTGCTGAGAAGTGAAACAGATAGCCCAGTGATGTACCCACCTGTCCAGATGCTTTCAGGAAAAAGGCAGAGGTCCTTCCAAACTCCCAATCTCCCTCCCTCTTTACTCCTGTGCTTATTAGTAAAGAGATGTCCTCTAAGAGTTAAAAGAACTAGTTTCTAAGGGGCAAACACAGAACTAAAAAGTAGCTCTGTACTTTTGTATTTGTTACCACGCCAAAAAAAAATAGGCATTATTAGCTTAATAATTTGTGAAGAGTTTTTAGTGCAGAAAAGTTATGTATTTGTTTATTCAATTAATAAAGAAGAAAAAATATGGGTATAGAAGACATAGCATGTCAATACAGAAAGATACATGTATGAGCGGGGTTCTAAAAAATATAGATATTTCTATATTTGCAAGTCTAAAATCTATATAATTTGGAAAGCTCAGATAAAATGTTTCCTCTAATATTGAAAATTTCCTTAATCCTTGATAGTTTCTGTGCCATACCCATCTTCAAAAGAGTGAAGAGAGGGAAGCGGAGGGAGAGAGAAAAGTAGCTTTTACTTCTCTCAATATTTAAAACACTTACATTTTCTGGAATTGAAGTGAACTGTTGAATTATCATTATGTTCCCATCCAATTTGCCTTTGTTACTCAAAGACCTTATACCTTATTGCTCATAACTAATGCCCATTCACGGTATAATAATTGTGTAGCATATTTTTGAAAAATATTAAGCAAATCTTTACATTAGTTATATGTCTTTTCTTTTAATAAATATTCATAATACTTTTATTCTTTAATGATTTATTTTAAACTATTATGATAAATTCTCAACTTTGTTGAAGACAGTGCATATAATATACCTTCCCTCTCTGTGTAGTTTTCTCTCTTTCTTATCAATTTGACAAACAATGTGGTCAATTATACTATGGTTATGTTGAGTGAGGAAAAAGCAGGGAGTCTTTTTACTTAATTCTGATTATGAAAGTTTGATCTTGGAAACCTGGAATACTTGATCTAAAAATCACTACTCTACTTAGTGGTTAATGGGATGGAGTATTGAAATTATAATTTTCAAAGGAAATCCAATATGTATGTTGCTATGTTTGCAATAGATGTCAACTTATCCCTCAAGACTTCCATCACAAATAGGGGAGGCTGAGAAGAAGATATGGCCACCTTACTTCAAGATTATATGTAGTGGCATTGAATGAAAAAAAAAGTGTGCCTATAGATTATAACATCAAAATGGTACTGCATTCCTTGACTATGCACTAGGTGGTGGCATTTGAATGGAACTTTCATCGGAATAGACCAGTAAAACTAATGCATTTACCACATTCTATTTATGAAGTTACACTGGATATTTAGGATCCATAATTGTCCCCTAGTTCTATCTTTTCATGGTGTAGTAGCCACTATTGGTGGTCTGTCTCTCCTTTCTGAATAAAATAATTGTGGAGTTTATTATGGGATTTGTTCAGCAATTAGACAGTAACCACTAGGGAATGAATTCATTAACTTTATTAAATATCCATTTAGGGATGTTTATAAGTCCACACCTGGCTAAGAAATAGAATGCAGTTTTAATGATGAGAAGAACTTCTGCAAAATGTTAATCTACTTGATAAAAAGAGGAGATGCTCAGGAAGCTGTCTCACCACTTCTTCATATCACCCCTTCTTTCTGGATATTTTGTGATGTTTAGCAATGCTATGAGCCATATTTTAATCATGAGAAGATCAAAACTTTTCAGACATGTTGGCTCAGATTCTTGACATTATTGAGCCATTGAACAAACCTTGGAGCTATCAAACTATGTCTATATATCAACCTATATTTATGTGTGTGTGTGTGTGTGTGTGTGTGTGCATGCACGCACACATGCATGTGTGTATTATTCTAACACTGTGTATATACACACATATATACATATATAGTATACATATATGCATATGTATGTGTATATATTCATATATGTATACGTGTGTATATACACAGTGTTAGAATAATAAACTTTCATACTTAAAAATTGGATACTTTGTTATTTGTAGCCAAAATCATGATTAACATAAATAGTAATTTTAAAATGTCTACTTTGTCATATAAATAATCATTGCCTTAAAGGATACTTGATACTAATTGAACTAATATGCTGCCTCCTGGACGATTAAACTTTAAAGCAATAACTACTATAGTACAAATAAGATATGATGCCTTTAAAATGTCAAAGCCAATTTTGTAAAAATGCTGGTTGTTATTAATGGCAGAGGATCACTCAACCAAGAGAAGCCAATTCACAATAACTTTTGATTTTCTTACCATTTTGAATAGAATTTCAAGCTCAATAGGCATGTGGTTTCTTTCCAAGTTCTTACTGATGATGAGTTACCAAATTATTTGTCCTTACACAGTCCTTTAGCTTTCTAATCACTGATATTAGTTTTCTCATATGGTCTGCCCATTAAGCCAGTGCTCCATTTTGTTTTTAAATTACAGATTCTCTCCATTGTATTATCAACATTGATGATGGAAGACTAAACAGGTCTTAAGTCACAAAGACCATGCAAAACTTTTCACTTAAACTAATGACTCAGTATCACAGAAAAGATGAAATCCAATGTTTTTCATATTAGAGCTTATTGAAAATATTTGAATCCTTTTTTACAGATTGCCTAAGCATCACAGAATTAAGAAGTGCGGAAAACATGATAGGAAGGAAGCAAAAAATAATAAACCTGACTTAAAATCTATGTATAGAGAAAGACTTTAAGGTAAATGTATATGGAACAGGCATGATGAAAAAAGCTATACACACCAAATCATTTTTTATTTTGGTAATTGTTACCTATATGCAGGCAGTTGCAAACATGGAGAAAATAAGTCTTACACATTCTTCACCCAGTTTGTTCCAATGGTAACATCTTTCATAATTTTTGTGTACTCTCAAAGCCAAAATTTGGACATTGGTAAAATGTACTTGTACACTTCTATATCACTTTATTATAAATGTAGATTTTGGTAGTCACTACAATCAAGATAACAAGCTATTTTATTTTTAAATTACAGATTCTCTACACAATGCTATCAAAGATATTCCTCATGCTACCCCTTCATAGCCACACTCAACTATACTCCCTTATCACTAACAGTTGGTGAACATTGATTTGTTTTTCATCCTATAATTCCATAATTTCAATAATGCTATATAAATAGAATCTTCAGGTATGCAACCTTTTGAAATAGACTCTTCATTTAGGATAATTCCCTGGAGATCTGTCTAGATTATTGTGTATGTCAGTAGTTCATTTACATTGCTCAGTAGGATTTCAGGGTATAGATATAGTGTTGTTTGTTTAACCATGCACTCATTAAAGAATATCTGAGTTGTTTCCAGTTTTTGGGAAAATTGTTGTGGTTACTATATTGCAAAGCTGTGGTAAACGTTAATGTACAGATTTTGTGTGAACTAAGTTTTAACTTCTCTTGGTTACATGTACACAATTCAATACTCAAATAGAAGTTACATATTTAGTTCTTTAGAAAACAAATATGTTGTTTTCCAGAATGGCTGTGCAAATTTACATTCTCACCAGCAAGATATGAGAGATTCCATTCTCCAAATTCTTAAAATATTTTGGTGATGTTGGTTATGTCATTCTTCTTCTTCTTTTTTTTTAAGTTAGCCATTTGTATAGGTATACAATGATATCTCATAGTAGTTTTAATTTTGCATTTCTCTAATGGCTATTAATGAACATTTCTCCAAGTGCTTACTTATCATCTGCATACACTCCTTTGTGAAATGGTTCTTGATGTCTTTTGCCCATTTTCTAATTGGATTTTTTTTTAACTGCTGAGTTTTGAGAATCTCTTATATATTCCATTTTTTTGGTGCGCTTTGTTAACTTGTATTTCTGGCTTTCAAATAGTTTCTCCCTGTGTGTAGCTTGACTTTTCATCCTCTCAACAAAGGTTTTTGTAGAAAAAAAGTTTTAAATTTTGATGAAGTAAAATTATTGATTTTTTTATGGGTTGTGTTTTTGGTATCAAATTTACCATGTTGTTCTCAGGACCTATAATTCCTAGCTAGTCTTTCCTCTTCTCTCTTCTTTCTTGTCTTGCAATGTATATTTTGCATGTAATGGACAGAGCTTTTTGCTGCACAGAGTTAGCAGGATGAATAGAGAAAAATATATCTAGTACATCTTTTCAGAAGCAGAAATTAGTCTATACCAAATTTAAGATAAATTCTCAAGAAAGAAACTATATGCTTTTTTTTTTAAAGCCTATGAGTCTTTGGTAAACCTTAAAACAACTTATAGAGAAAGCAGGCTAAGAAGCTGCCTATTCTCCCCATTCTCAATATGGTCATAGAAAATAATACATGTCCAAGTTGTCAACCTAAGGATTACTAGAACTGTGAAAGAGCTATTTCATCTAGAAAACAGTATCAATATAAATTGATGGCATTCCAATTTCCCTTTAGGATGTTGTAGATATCATGTGTATTATTTTGTGGCTGATGATATTAAGAAGTAAGCCTTACTATCCTCATGCTTGTTTACTTTTGAAGACACATGTTGATAATGGAGACGGTTTGGTTAGAATCTGATTTTTGGAATTGCCTTGTAAAAGGTTGCCTACTAAAAATCAGCATTGGACTGATACATGAGTCAGAAGGAAAATTCCCCTGCATTTATACATTATAGTAGTCATCCTTATCCTAAGTATTACAATATCTGTAGTAATTATTACAGTTACTAGCTATTTAGTTCTATAATTGTTTTTTTTTTTTTTTTTTTTTTTTTTTTTTTTTGCTATTAAATCTGAAGCTCCAGAAAGTTGATGAGCACGGTAACAAAATAGCAAGCATAGTTTTTAAAAAGTCTGAAGTTTTCTGTCTTTGTGATGTTTAAATTTTTTTGCAATGCCTTCTGTTTCTTTTATAAAGTAAGCAGGCTTTCCTCCTCAAAGCATATATCAGAGTGCATATATGAAGCATTCAACTCACTATTCTTAACCATATAAGCTAAGGTGCAAGTAAATCTGTGTGAATAATGCATAAATACAAGTAGCTAAATTAATAGGATAGAATTTTTTTAGTATGTCTCAAGGAACTACAAAATGTAATATCTTTTCTTCTAGAAAAGAAAACAAATCATTTTTATTTTCTGTCTAAATGTCATATCCCATACCAGTTGGTGAACCTGAAATGAGGGAAAAGTATAACCACCCTAATTTATGGAGGGCTATTCTTGCCCAATTCAGGCTACAATAAAGCCTGATATTGATAGTTTATATCATTCCCAGTTATTAAATATATGTGAATGGAAGGCATTTGTTTTGATTTACTGGACTAATAATGTTAATACCTAAATGGTGCATCTTTTATTCTTAAAATAAAGTTTCATTAGTATCACCTTTGGTTATATTGTTTTAGTCTGTTTGGCTTGAGGCTTAGTACGACAGTCCTGCATTGATTTACACAGTGAAGACTACTTTTTGCTGCTGCAAGGGACTAAAACTTCATGTTTAAACATAGGCTTTTTGCAAGGAATAAGAAAAAAATGAATAGTAGATTCCATAGACTTCAAATGACTACTGGTTATAAAATACGTTCATATGTATAAAGGTTTTGTCTTTGAGTAAACAATATATATCAGCTGCTCTCTAATTGTCAGAGATCATCACTAAAGTCATAGAGATTAAAAATTAACATTCCTCAATTCCTTTAGGATTAGTAATATTTAACAACTAGCTCTCACAAAGTGAAATCCAATAATATTACTCACAGACCTTTTATTAAACTTTTCTTATTAGTAAAACATCTGTATTTAACATGAAATTATGAAAAATTTCAAACTGAAAAAATAGAATGAATAATATAAAAAACTCAGATTGCCATTACTTGTTAATAACTATGACCAATTTATGGCCAATCTTGTTTCATCTATATCCTCACCCATTTCTCCTTCTCCTGAATTAATTTGAAGCAAATCTCAAATGTGATGAAAATTTTTTAAATAAATGGCTTAAGCTGAATTACAATTATGGTAAAAAACAAAGACCATTAGACATATAAAAAATTAAAAGTACATATATTTATTTAAAAATACATCTATTCCCCAGCACTTTGGGAGGCCGAGGTGGGTGGATCACAAGGTCAAGATATCGAGACTATCCTAGCCAACATGGTGAAACCCCGTCTCTACTAAAAATACAAAAAAATTAGCTGGGCGTGGTGGCGCGCGCCTGTAGTCCCAGCTACTCGGGAAGCTGAGGCAGGAGAATTGCTTCAACCCGGGAGGTGGAGGTTGCAGTGAGCTGAGGTCACGCCACTGCACTCCAGCCTGGCACTTGGTGATGGAGTGAGACTCTGTCTCAAAAAAAAAAAAAAAAAAAAAAAACATCTATTCCACAAAAATCTCCAGTTGAATATGTATCCTATTTCCCTTCCTTAGAATTTTAGTTAATTAAGGATAATTATTACTTGTCAATCTACTATAATTCTTTATCGTTATTAACTTTACCTGGCTGATTATTAACATCATTAGTTGAGAAATATATTTCTTGTACTATATCCATTCTACTCATGGATATATCTATTGTATTTTTTAAAGTGAATTATGCAACCTCTGAATATAATTTTTAACTGAGCTTTTGCTTTATTGTTGTTGACACTTTAAGACTGACTCCTCAGCCAGGAGTGGTAGCTCATGCCTGTAATCCCAGAACTTTGGGGGGTCAATGCAGGGTGGATCACTTGTGGTCAGGAGTTCGAGACTAGCCTGGCCAACATGGTGAAACCTTGTTTCTACTAAAAATACAAAACTTAGCCAGGGCATGGTGGTGCATGTCCGTAATCTCAGCTACATGGGAGGTTGAAGTATGAGAATCACTTGAACCTGGGAGGCGGAGGTTACAGTGAGCCAGGGGATCACACCACTGCACTCCAGCCTGGGTGACAGAGTGAGACTCTGTCTCAAAAACAAACAAACACCCACAAACTGATAACTCAGTATCTCTTAATGTAGGAGATATGTACAAATACTACAGAATGAATATGTGGTACATTAAAGATGGCTTCACATTCTTGGACACTTCTTCTAATAGAAAGTGGGGTCTGTGGCCTTTACTTTCCAATTTGCTGAGGGCTCCATGACTAATTAACCAAAAAAATACAGAGAATGTAACACTGTTTTTTGCTGATTCCACATGATACTGGTAGCTTCTACTTCCTGTCTCTTAGAATACCAACTGTTGCAACTCAGTCACCATCTTGTGAGGAAGTTCAAGCAGCCTCATGAAGGGACCTATGTGAAGGGGAACCCAATCCCTGTATTAGCCCCAGCTAAGATTTCAGCTGGGCTGACTGCACCAAATTACGTACAATGTGAATGAATTATCTCCTTAAATCCAAGGAGAAACACAACATCCCAAAATGATTAAAGCAGGGATGAGTGCTTTTAAACTGAAGATTCAGAAGTCACTAAGACAATAGAATTGTTTGCATTTGAAGTCACTAAGTATTAGATAATCTTAAAGGAATAAATCTCTGTATAAATTACTTAAATTTGTAGATATTATTTAGTGCCGGGCTATCTCCGATGTTCACTCTGTATTCTCAATTACCATGGTCAGTAGAACATAAAAGTGCTTGCTGAATGATCTATATCTTTCCTGAGGCTTCCACTACTCGAAATCCCTTATTTTTTTTTCTATGTAGCATTTCTCTTGCCTTAGTGTTTAACAAAAGTCAGAGTACATATCTGTTATATTTTCAAACTCATAATCTGGTGTCAAGTTCTCCTCTACACAGAATATACAATATTTGAAAATAGAAATCATGTTTTTCATCTCCTGAAGGATAATATTTGTCACATAATCAATGTTTATTCTTGAATGAATGCATGATTTAAGCACTGCCTTTCTTAAGGCTCTTATTTGGTAAGTCTATAAAGCTTTCTTCCTACCTAAATATAACTAACTGCCATAACTTTATGAACTCTAATCTGTCTTCTTCAAATGCAATCACTTATAAGTAGATTATAATGAAAATGATTCATTTTGTACAAATGATATACACTGAAATAGATACTAGAAGGGTACCTGTAGGACACAGCTCCCTTTCCTGAGGAAAATAATATAAATCAATCCTATATTTCAGTGTTTTCCAAGCAAAACTATATAAACAGGTGAGTTCAGGAGAGACATAGCTTCCAATTTTTATCTCCCTAAGTTGCCTCCACATAACTATCAGTAGCTAGGAGCTAATAGCCTGAAATAAAAAATAGTATATATGGTAGTTTCCAGACTGGACATCTGAGACAATTTCATTATTTTAATAGAGCATTCATATATATATATAATATATTTATGTTACATATATATTATAGAGCATATATATATATATATGTATATATAATAACTGGAGAAGTGAAAAAGAAAAAAGAACATGCAGATATAGTAACTGTAGGACACAGCTACCACCACTAAAGTGGGAAGAGGTTGGAATTGTTAAACCTTAGCAACTTGGCATAGTGGAGTAGAGGTCTGTGGAACTTGGGGCTGGATCTCTGAAAAAGGCTCAGAAGGCTGCTGCTTGTTCTTCTGAGGGGGAATGAGGAGACTTACACAAATTCAAAATGGAACCAACTGCCACCACAGGAAGAAACTGCCACTGTCAGGGTAAAGACATGTTGCTGGCTTTCAAAGAAAACAGACTGTTTTTTTTTTCTCTTCTAACATTACATTTCCTTCAAGTGCTCTTTATTTAGTCTAAAGGAGCATGCTAGAGAAGTAGAAATGTGTTTTACAGCACCCCAGCCCTAGCCTCACCTCATGCATCAGAGTAGAGAAGGGATGTTTCAAAGCTGAGACAAAGGAGCTAAAAAGCAAGCCAAATGGGTTAGTAATAAAATCATGAAAAAGTTCTGTCCTCTTTACATTCTCATTTATCACATTTCTTGTCATTTAACGCCCCTCTTTTAGAAGAAGGATTCTCATACAAGAAGGAAGTTGAATATTATTTTCCCATAAACAAATAAAGAAATCTGAATTATAGTATGTAATTATTCAGTTATTCTATCTAGATTTGGCAACATTTAATAAGCTTGGAGTAAATTAATAAGAAATTTGGTTGCAGAAATACAGATGAAAGTGCCTTTGCAAAAACTGGAACAGAAAATTATTACGTGAAAGAGATATCACCTGACTCGATCTTGCTTCTAACCTCCAAACTGTCCTTATTCGTTCCTGGGCATACACCAAACTAACTTTGGGAGGAACTTACTTTATAGTTTAATTTTGAGACAAGGATGATAACAGCCTTTTTCAAAACAAATCCCCTTCTTATCTGGGCACTAGGCTGCCTTTCCAGGTCTAACAAATTAGCCACAAAATTAGAAATTATGGTTTAGGAGTAACTGTTGTAAAACTTGAAATGAGTGCTTGAGATATTTTGCAGACTCTGAATTCTGATGCACCAGCTGATGCCACCCCAATTGATAAACTGGCTCATCTTGTCTTATGGCCCCAACCCAGGAACTAACTAATGCAAAATTCAGCTTCAACTCCCTATAATTTTATCTCTGACTCAATCATCAGCACTCACCACTTTCCTTTCTGCCCACTTAGCCCCAAATTATCCTCTAAAACCCTGATCCTGAGGAGGGATCCAAGATGGCTGAATAGGAACAGCTCTGGATTGCAGCTCCCAGCAAAAACGCAGAGGGGGAGTGGTCACCGCATTTCCAAACAAATTTTTATTGCCCACAGACCGGGAGATTCCTGAGCAGAAAAGCACCACAAGTCTCCAGCATGGCTGTTTGAGCCAGTGCGGCAGGTCTCCACATAAAAACTCACACAAATCCTGGTGCCATTTCAACTGGCTCCTGGAACACCTAGGACACAGAGTCGCCCATTCAGTTGTTAAAAAGGGGACTGAAACAGGGAGTCAGGCCAGGAGATTCCCAGGTGGAAAAGTGCCACAAGGCTCCAGCGTGGCTTTTTCAGTAGGTGCAGTGGGTCTTTGCACAAAAACTCACACAAATCCATGCACCTTAACAAGCAATGGGGAAAGGATTCCCTGTTTAATAAATGGTGTTGGCAAAACTGGCTAGCCATGTGCAGAAAGCAGAAACTGGACCCCTTCCTGACACCTTACACTAAAATTAACTCCAGATGGATTAAATGCTTAAACATAAGACCTAACACCACAAAAACCCTAGAAGAAAATCTAGGCAAAACCATTCAGGACATAGGCATAGGTGAGGACTTCATGACTAAAACACCAAAAGCATTGGCAACAAAAGCCAAAATAGACAAATGGAACCTAATTAAACTCCAGAACTTCTGCACAGCAAAAGAAACAATCATTAGAGTGAATCGGCAACCAACAGAATGGGAAACAATTTTTGCAATATACCCATCTGACAAAGGGCTAATATCCAGAATCTACAAAGAACTAAAACAGATTTACAAGTAAAAAACAAACAACCCCATTCAAAAGTGGGTGAAGGGTATGAACAGACACTTTACAAAAGAAGACATATATGAAGCCAACAAACATATGAAAAAATGCTCATCATCACTGGTCATTAGAGAAATGCAAATCAAAACTACATTGAGATACCATCTTATGCCAGTTAGAATGGCGATCATTAAAAAATCTGGAGACAACAGATGCTGGAGAGGATGTGGAGAAATAGTAACGCTTTTACACTGTTTGTGGGAGTGTAAATTAGTTCAACCATTGTGGAGGACAGTGTGGTGATTCCTCAAGGACCTAGAAATAGAAATTCCATTTGACCCAGCAATCCCATGACTGGGTATATATCCAAAGGATTATAAATCATTCTATTATAAGGACACATGCACACGAATGTTCATTGCGGCACTGTTTATAATAGCAAAGACTTGGAACCAACCCAAATGTCCATCAATGATAGACTAGACAGGGAAAATGTGGCACATATACATCATGGAATACTATGCAGCCATAAAAAACTATGAGTTCGTGTCCTTTGTAGGGACATAGATGAACTTAGAAACCATCATTTTCAGCAAACTAACACAAGAACAGAGAATCAAACTCCACATGTTCTCACTCATAGGGAGGTGTTGAACAATGAGAACACATGGATAAAGGGAGGGGAGCATCACACACTGAGGTCTGTGGGGGACAATTAGGGGAGGGACAATGAGGGGTGGGGAGTTGGGGAGGGATAACATGGGGAGAAATGCCAGATATAGTTGATGGGGGCATGGAGGCAGCAAACCCCATTGCCATGTATATACCTATGCAACAATCCTGCAGGTTCTTCACATGTACCCCAGAACCTAAAACACAATTAATAAAAAACAAAAAAACCCTGATCCCCAAATTTTGGAGAGATTGATTTGAGTAACAACTCTACCTCCCATGTGGTATGGCCGGTCTTGCATCGGTTAAAGTCTTTCTTCATTGCAATATCATGGTCTTTATTTGTGCAGCAGACAGGAGGAATCTATTGAGTGGTTACACAGACAGAATTACACTTTTATGTGCATATATGTTGTTCCAGATGATCTTGTGGCCAGTTTCCCCAAAAATAGTGGCAGGGGAGTTCCCACAAGAGAGTGACCCAAATTGTCCTGAAATGGGGTCAGTTTGGATTGTAAAGTAAAATGGACTGGACACCAGTGTTATCAGTCAAGCATTTATTAAGGGAACCTACTTATAGAGTGCTGCAGCATTCCTTGGGCAGACAACAAGAGAAACAGATGTTCTATCCAGGGGATGTCTGCAACAAATGTATCAGGATAGGGAGTTTATATGAGAGTTTAAGGAATTTGGCCCAGGACTGGAGCTAGTTTCTTTCAGTGTTTTGGACAACTACCTAAACACCTTTCTCAGTGCCCATGCATGTTCAAGGCACTCTTTGTTTCTATTGCAGGACAAGAGAAAAAGCCAGGGGACCTGGGAGATCCTACAACATGTGTGCTTATTTGCACTACCTTACAATTACAGGTGGAGAAGCAATACATAAAAAAGACCAGTGAAAAGCAATACATAAAAAAGACAAGTGAAGCAATACAAAAAAAACACAAGTAAAAAGTAAAATATATAAATAAAACCATGATCAAGTAGTAATAAGCAGATATAAAAAAGAAAATAATTAGATTAACAGATAAGTTGAAAGGAAAACAAGAAACTCAGTGCAGAATTGATTTGTAATTTGAGTGCAAAGCATATCCTTAGCCTAATGTAAAAATATTTCAAAAAGTGAGGTCACAAAAAAGTTTAATCACTCTAACTTCTTCAGATTATATTTGATACTCCACTTCTATTTCTCTATTCCCAGAGGCTCAGTAAACTGTTTGTACTTAGAGGGTTGTGGCTTTGCATTCCTTCAATTTGGGCATCTATAAGTAAGGGCATGTCTTCAGCATTTTTGCTCTGCAGCAAAAATCACATTACTGGTTTAGTGAAAGTTGTGTTTATTACTTACAGAATTTTATGCAGTGTAAGAATGCAGTACATTTGTAAATTCATTCTGTATTAGGATGTTATTTTAAAAAATGAGAAAGGCCAGAGCAAAGTATAGCATAATTTCTACAAATATGTGCCACAAATGAACAGTCTGCTCTCATATTCATCTCTCCATCTAGCTAGTTATCATCTCTATCTTCCCATCTTCCCACCTATATCCATAATTATTCTTATATCAGTTAAATTTATATACAATAATGCTTCATGTGCATTGAAGATTTTTCTGTAATTATAATGAACTATCATAAATTAAAAAATAATCATTTGTATTTCCTAATTAAATTTTCTAAGAAATTGACCATATGGTACAGCTTAGCCCTTGGATGCTGCTTCTTCTGGTCTGAACAGTGGCTTAGGGAGTAAGGGTTTCACTGACAGGTAGTGCTAAAACAATCTAGGTTTAAAGCAGCACATAATCAGCTTTGTAACATAACTCACTGTTTCCATTACCACCCACGAGTTTAGTTTGTCATTTGAAAAGATTGTTGCTATTCTTATTAATATTTTTCTTAGTGTACATTAATACCTTTCCTTGCCCTAATTTTCCTGCCTAAAAATATTAAGAGTAAATCTGTCTCTCAGTTATTTTTCTGGGCCATATATACTCTGGAGTCTAGTATCTGCCCCAAATATGTAAAACAAGCACAGTATCCCTTCTCTACTACATATTATAATTTCAATCTATAAAGCAACTGCTGTGGTTTGAGTATGTTTGTTTCAAAATTCAGGTATTGTCAGTGTAATAGTATTAAGAAGTGGGATGTTGAGAGGTAATTAGACCATGAGGGCTTCTCTGTCATGAATGGAATAAAGGCCCTTATTAGAGAAGCTACATGCCACATTCAGGTAACTTGCCATTCTGCCTTCCTTGGAAGCAGATAGCAGCCCTTACCAGACAACAGAACCTACTAGCACCTTGATCTTGGACTTTCTAGCCTTCACAACTATGAAAAATCCATTTCTGCTCTTTATAAATTAGCCAGTCTCAGGTGTTCTGTTATAGTGGTGCAAAAAGACTAAGACAGCACCCAAATACTGCTTATGTTATTTTGTGTTCAATTGTCTTGGTACTTTGACAAGAGAGAGTAATTGTTGTATTAGAAAAGTAGTCTTTTTCAACTTCAATATTTAGCCAATGAAAGCCCCCAACTTTATACAGCAGGTCCTCAAATAACATTATTTAATTCAATGTCATTTTGTTATAACATTGATGAGGAAATAATTCATTCCTGCCTAAGGCTACTGTCAGAATAGAGTGTGCATATTCTTCCCATGTCTAAATGAGTTTTTCCAGGTAGTCCAGTTTCCTTTTACATACCAAGGTATACATATTAGGTGAATTGGCATGTCTATATTGTCCTGTCTGAGTGCCTGTAGGTGTACGTGTAAGTGCACACCAAGGTAAGTCAGTATCTGTTCCAGAGCTGATGCCCGCCTTGTACCCTCAGCTGCCTAGATAGGTTCAGGCCATCCTCAACCCTGAACTGGAATAACTGGGTAAGTAATTATTATACTTGCTTTTATTAATCTTTCTTAAATGTATACCTCACATTTGTTTCAACATTTAATATTAAAAGTGTTTTGGGTCACTTCTTATGGTTTGATGATATTTTTGTGACCAAATATGACATGAGAACTTAACTGGTTTATACCAATTAGCTTATGGTGAAACAGATTTTATTATCATTTCCAAGAACCTACCAACAATATTAAGTGAGGAATTACTCTATTTATAATTTTACTTTGGGGAAATTCATTGCATTAAATAATGAAACATAATCCATAAATTTAAGCCAATTTTGCCTATGAGTTGGCATTTACAAAAAAAGTATATAAATGTATACATATTATGCACAGAATGCTCCATTGCTTATCTTATTTGCATATGAAATATTAAGGTATTTCAGAAACATGAAACTCCAAAACATTAGTTACTCCAATGAGGGACATGAGAAAGAACCCTGAATAGGCTTTCTTTGCTTTCAAGTTTATTTTTTAAATAAAAACACAAATAAACATGTGAAACAAACAAAACAATAAGAGAAAGAAAAAAGAAAGCAGGGCAATGGAGAAAAAAGGAAAGAAAAAATAGAAATAACAAAAAGAAGAGTGTTGAAAGAAGAGGGAGAAGAGGTAGAGAAGGATGACAATTATGAAAGATTATAATAAAAACTATATTTAAATAGTATCTAAGTTTATATGTTCTTCACTACTAAATAGAAACTCTAGACAGTCATAGGAAACCCATTGGTTTAGCGGTAGTTATATTACTTTTTTTATTACTGAACTTTCTAATTTTCTTAATCAGCGTGTAATTTCTTGTGCATAAAGCCATTCTGGTATTTTAAAGAGCTTTATATAAGTATTTCTATTTTTCCCAGATTCTAAAATTTTACAAAAGCCTAGATTTTGCCACTTTTAAAACACTCAACACATTGTAAATTAATGCACCATTTTCTTGTTAAAATCAGCCTTGCATAAAATGATCTGTAGCTGAACAGGAGTAATAGCAAAGGTGTGAACTACTTCAAGGAAGTGCTAACTTCAGAGCCCAAATGAGAACATTTAAATGCTAAAATTTTTAGCAACAGCAAACAGATGTTTCTACAAAATATCATTTTTTTTCCTGCTTTCTAAACTACTCTTTCTCCATACATATACTTTTTCATTGTTCAAGCTTGGATTTTCCTACCACTTTACCAATTTTCAGTGACCATTCAACCTTGAAATGTTTCATTTTTACTTTTCCATCTCTCTTCCTCTGCAGTAATTGCAATGGAAGTTGTGTGTATGGTTCTGCTCTAAAAAATGAATTCAGTATTAGTGACATGTACCAGGCTGATGGCACTGCAAACTGAAGGCCACTGTTTTAACCACAGTAATCCACACATTGAACAACATAGCTCACAGTTGCCTGAACAACTATTCTCAATTCTCAATGATTAACCCGTTATCGTAAAACATAGTGTTAATTTTTAAAATGACTGCATGATATAGGTATCTGCCTCACAATATACATTGTATTGATAATGACAATCAAACAGTTATTAGACACTATTGAATTTGAATGGCTCACAAAGTCAGAAATCTACCTACTAATTGTAAATTCCAATTAAATTTGTAAGTGCATAGAAATTAACAATCAAAAAGAGTACAAACACGTGTGAAAGACAATGTAGGTGATTCTAATAACATCACTAGCAAATTCTATATTCTACAGCAAACACAGAGTTCTAGTAACGTATCTCTTTAAATATAAACAGAAATAAAATTATCCTTTCCCGTCCATAAGTGATTATTTGTATTGACAATGTGACAACTCCAGGGTAGTTTTTCTACTGTCTAAAATATCACTTCATCCCCACAAACATCAACTGATGATTGTTTCATGAAGTTAATAAAATGAAAATGAGCCCAAGTCTCAGTATGCCTAGATTTAAGTAAGGCATATCTTCCAAGTGAACTAAGAGTATGACCTTGTACAAACTTCAAAATTTCTCTGGGCATTACTTCAGTCAGCTGTAGAAGAACTGTAAATATCTGCAAACATCCCATGCTCTCCTAATATTTTCTGATGGAAATGGCCATGGACTTTTGTATCTGTAGCAAAATCCCTGTGGATAATTAGAGAAATCTTGATAGTCTGTCTCAATATATCTTTAAAAGAATAAGACCCTTTATGAGTAGTTAGAAATAGAAACTTTCTCTTTGTTGTCATTTGATATAACCCCGAACTGAGTCTCTTTCTAAATTATGATCATATCATATAACTTCACCCCACCACTAGAGTTTACTTTGTACTTTAACGTGTTTTGCATATCATGATTCTCCTTAAAGAGAAAGTAATTACCTTAGGACACATCATATTTTATATCTGCCATTAACAAATACAGGAATGCAGATGGTTTATAACCAAAACTTGCAAGACAGAACATAATATACACATAGGGCTAGAGCCTTGCTTTTAAGGAAGGGAAGGGGATGAAAGAAGGAAAGAACAATTCCTAGCTGCTAACTCAAGTGTTTGGTGTACTAAATAGATTACATATGTCAAGGATTAATGTGGTTATGAGATAACTTGAATTTTAATTACATGAGGTAAACAATAACTGAAGGGAGATTTAATTTGAAGGGAAAAAACAGTAGAGAATGGAGCTTGATATCTTTAAACATTAGAATAACTATAATGGGATTGAGAGATTAATATCTATGAATTATAACCAATAGAAATGGGTAGAAATTACAGAAGGAAATTACAATGAAATGTTAGCATAAACTTCTTTATATTTGTAGTTATTTGAAGACAGAATCATGTGTTTATAGAGATAACAGTGTCTTCATTCTTGGAAAATTTATATAAAGTTTGAAATGCCATTGTCAGAAACTTTTTGTAGACAAGATGCTTGCCCCAAATGAACATTTAGATTAATATTTTGTAAAAATAGCTTTACCCTGGTTCAAACTAATAATAACCTATATTGGAGTATGATGTGGCAATTACAATTTAACATACTTTTACCTTTAATTTATAGTATTATTTTCTAAACCATATCTCATAAATGAATGCCTAGCTTATCTATGTGAAATATTGACTTTACCTTCATAGAAAGTTAAATTTAGTACAACCTTGTCAGGAAAGCAATGTTCCTATTATAAATACGTATGAACTCTACTTGAATTATAGCAATTAATTCTTGTAACAAACATGAGGATGTACTATCATTGTCATTTTACAGATGAGAAAACATAACATCAGAATTGAAATAACTTATCCAAGACTACAAATTTAGAAAACGGCTAAGGCCCAGTCTTCTATGACTTCAGAATATTTGTCTGAAAATTCTTACCATTTCTTTCCTTATGATGTCAAATATGTGTGGTGTTTCTTCAGCAAGCTTTCAAGCAAAGATCTTTAAAAATAGAATAGACAACAAGCTATCTATATGATTCAGTTACTTTCTTATATGAAAACACTGGGGTGGATAAATTATCCCTGAAATTTCTTTCTGCCTTTATGATGGTACAGATAAACTGAAAAAAATTTAAATACAGTGAAGAAATTTGCACACTGTCATTAGATAAAAAGGTTCTTGCAGTAACTTGTTACAGAAGTCTGTGAAAAGAAGAATTGATTTTTATCAGTCTGATATTGCTCAGAGGAAATAGTCACTGCCTAACACAGAAGAATGAGCTAAATTGCCTCTAAGCTGCCTTCATCTATATGAATATAGAAGCCAAATTTTAACTACTTTTCCTGGAAAGGATGCATATGATGAACATTAAAATAAAATACACATGGTCTTTCAGAAATTTTAACAATTTTCTTCAAGCCAGCAACTCTGCCAATTTGCTAAGAAACAAGAATTTTAAGAAATGTTAAGTTCTAAATACAAGGCTATGAAAAAAAATCTAGCTTTATCATACATATCTCAAGATGGTTTTGGATTGAGTATTTTAATTTTTTGAGATAGCCAACCAGCTTGTTGAGAGATAACCTAAATTAAGAGTTGCTGCCATGAGAATAATTGCATTTTCCCACTCACTGACATTGTCTAACATTAAATCTACATTCATTATGGACCAGTGAGATATGCAGTTTTAGTTATTTTTTTCCCATTGTAGAAAAATAGTACAAACTATTAAATATAGACAGAAAAATTCTACCCTCAATGGAATGAAGCACTAATAAACCATAGAGTAACAATGTAGACTTAGTCTTATCCACTTTTCAAATTTTTGTTCTTTTATTAGTAGCTATTTCATATAAACCTTATGCTGAAATCACATTCAATGGAGTTTGAGGGACTATTAGATTAACTCAAGCTGTCTTTTCCAAAAAGTAAAACATAAAAATGTAGTGTCAATGGTTTTAAATAATTATGTGGTCAGAATCTAGAAATTAGGCCACTAATTTCTCTTTTATTGATTAATTAATTTTCTTTTGTTTTCCTTTATGTTATTGGAGAAAAGCTTATCTTCACTTATAAATTGCAGGCACAGTAAAGCTCTTCAGTTAATTATGGATTTATGGTAAAATGCTCATGACTGATGCTTGAAACCCATCATGTTGCTTCTTTCTTCTACCTAAGTTCATGGAGATGTTCTGAGAGCATGGCATATACTTTCTGAACACTCTTAAGTGAAAGCTGCCTAATTACCCTGAAGAAATACTTTCAAAATATTGGTTTTCTATGCTCTTCTTTCCTTCATTACTTCATCTTGCATCTAAGAAATAGAACCAGCATGTTGGAGGAGGAGAAAAAAATTGGAGCAAACAATTTATATCACTCCTCCTTAAACTATGTAATGTTAATATTTAATATTTCCAGAAATCCTTAAAGTTTAAAACAATTAACTAGGCAATTATATTGTTGATAAATCAGACATCTTCTTCCAACCTACTTTAGTTACATTCAATAAGAACTGATTACTTTCTTTTTCAAAATCTGCAGTTTAATCTGAGATATTAATTCATTTAGGGAGTCAAGGCTACAGTGAGCAATGATTGCGCCACTGCACTCCAACTTGGGCAATAGCGCAAGACTCTGTCTCAAAAAAATGAATAAAATATTAATAAATAAATAAATATAAACAACATTTTAACATTTAATACATATTTGAATATACCTTAGTGGTTTTTTTAGAATAAGTATCAAATGATAATGTGTAGTCTATAAATACATGACTGAATGATTGCAGATAGTGATTGTAATATCTTGATAGAGAAGAAATCAGATTTTCTTTAAGGTTACCATTTAAAAAACACAATTGTTTACACAAAATTTAGAGAAAATACAAAACTAGCTAAATGTACACTATCTAGAAGCTAAAGTCACTCATTGGCTACTTAAAACAATGCCATAGGTTCCAATAGCTGGACACATGTCAACAGAGACAAGGAACAGCTGATAATAGATGAGTCTTTCTTCCTTTTTTTCTTTTTTTTTTCTTTCAGGCTTTCAGCATGTTAGATGAGAGCCATTTCATGTTAGGAATAACGTCTCCTATTTATGCCCTTCCTTCTTTCCTTTCTCCCTCAGTACCTTTCTCACTTCTTTCCCTCCCTCCCTCCCTTCCTTCTTCATTGATGATTGCTATTTCATTGCTAGGCTTTATACTAAGAAGCAAGATACAGCAGAAAATGTAACAGTTGTGTCTCTGTTCTTCACAGAACTTAGAGTCTAAAGTGGGAGGCAGACAACTATCAAATTTGCATATAAAGAACTTTAAAATTTTGTACATTGTAAATTATATAATATTATGTTAAGTACCATGGAGCCAATAGCCAAATATTTTAAAATAGATTAATAGTAGTAGCAACTATAGCAACAGGATTTGATAGGATAATTGAAGAAGATTTCTCTAGGAAAGCACTTAAATTGACACTTGAATGATGATGAGGAGACATCCATGAAAAAGAATGACTGTGGGTATGGGAGAGAATGATTCACTCAAGAGAACAGCATAAACAAGCAGAATCAAAGATTCCAACATGTGAAAGATTAGGAATGTGGATAGATGGTAGTGAGTAAGTAGAAGACTGAATTGGCTTGAAGTTGGAGAAATAAGCATAGGCCATATCAGGCAGGTCTTGCAATTTAAATTAAAGCATTTGAATTCTGGTCTAAGTGCAATGGAGAACAACTAAAATGCTAGGCAAAGGAGTTATACGATCTATTTTATATTCATTTTAAATGTCTCTAATTTTTGTAAGAAAAGTGAGCAATAATAAAGAGAGAACTACTTAGTGGCCTATTCAATTCATCCAGGTCAGTGTTGGTGGCTAAGACTAGTGAAACGGAGAGGTAGGAAACTATAAAGAATGCGAGCTCCATTTTAGAGGCACTTTGGCAGGATTAGCGATAAACAATATGGGCATTTTTTTGAGAGGAAAGAGTAGATTCTTCAGTGCGTAGCTTGTGTAACTCAGCAAAGCCATTCACTAAAATGAGGATGACTAGCTGGGAGAGAGGCAAGCTGAAATGGGTAAATGAAAAATCTGCCATTGGGTATGTCTAATTTTAAAATACTGTTTTGTTTTTTGGATTATCTATACATGAAAGACGTTGCTGAAATACATTTAATGGAAATATAGTCTTGGGAAGGAAATGTGTATCTTATAGCTTCCTTGGACTCCCACAGTAAATTATTATAAGCTAGGGGACTCGGAAAAACAGAAGTTTATACTCTCATATCTTTGGAGGCTACATGTCCAAATTCAAGGAAATGGCAAGCCCTTGCTTCCTCTGAAGCCTGAAGAAGAGAATCCTTGCTTTTTATTTCCATCTTCTGGAGGACTAGGTGCCCCTTGGTTTGTTGAAGCATAACTACAATTTATGCCTCCCTTCTTACATGGCCTGTGTGTTTCTATGTCTTCATGTGACATTCTGCCCTATAGGTGTGTGTCTCTCTCCTTTTCTTGTAAGGATACCACTTATATTGGATTAAGAGCCCACTTTACTCCAGTATGACCTCATCTTACCTATTAACATCTGCAGTGACACTACAGTGATGTTTCACTTAGTAAGAGAGATACACTCTGAGAAATGCATTATTAGGTGATTTTGTCATTGCATGAACATCATAGCGTGTACTTACATAGTACAGCCTGCTGCACACCTAGGATATATGGTAGATCCTATTGCTCCTAGGCTACAAACTTGTCCAGAGTGTTATTGTGCTGAATATTTTAAGCAATTGTAACACAATGGTTATCTGTGTCTCTAAACATATCTAAACATAGAAAACATACAGTAAAAACATGGTCTAATCTTAATGGACCACTGTTCTATATGAGATCTGTCATTGACCAAAATGCTGTTACGTGGTACAAGATTTTATTTCCAAATAAGGTCACATTTTGAGGTACTGAGAGTCAGAGCTTCAATATATCTTTTTGTGAGACACAATTCAACTTATAATGGTCACCTATCAAGAGAACATAGAAAAGAAACAAAGACTGGAAAGGCACATTTGTGGAATTTCAACATGGAGACTTCTTTTCGTGGAGACATTGATAAAGGTTGTGGAGTGTTAGCTAGAAGGAAGTCAGCCTGTATTTCCACCACATTAAAATAAGAGAATGATTTAAGGTAGGAATGGTGAAGACCTTCAAGTCTATTGTGAGGAGTAAGAGGAAGGCAAAACCAGTCCTCAGTGAAAAATGTAATCACTGATGTTTATAATTATTATCCTGGTCATTAGTAAAATATTAAATCATGTCAACTCAACATTATTTAATAAAGCAAGAAAATGTGATATATCTTAAAAGGATTAACAGAGAAATTATTATTAATAATATTGTTATGTAATTTATGTGTTGGTGTGCTCTGGACACTTATAACAACAGCCAATTTCTAAAATTAAAGGGATTGTCTGTGGCTAATTAGCCCTCTGTTCTCTACGTATATGTTGGAATGGGGAAACTCTCCATCCAGCTCACTCTGGAATAAAATAAATTTGGACTTTGATTTTAAAGTATGAACAAAAATAAATTCTATCTTCCCTGGTGATATAAATGTAGAAGATAAGGCAAATAAAAATGTGACAAGATAATATAAAAGCTTATCTGTATGATCCAGAAATTGAGGATTTTTAAAAATAATTCTGAAATGCTGAAAATCATGTAAGAAAATATAGAAATACTTGGATATGTAAAAAATATCTAAAATATGGCAAGAGACGTAAGCAGCCTCAAGAGTCTAAAAATTTGCTCTAGTATTTCCAATGCTAAAACTTACAATACATAAGAATTTCTACTAAATTAATTTTACAATAACAAAATATGAAACGCTTGGGGTAGGTGTAAGATAGAGAAAATAATTTAAGACAAATATGTGTATTATAAAAGTAAAATCACATTATCTTATTTAAGTAAAATCGTGTGTAGTATATACACATATATATAAATATCCATATAAAGAGAAGCATACAACTATAGTTCTATGAATACTACTTAATTTAGGGAGATAAGAACAAGTTTACCTTCTTTAACATAGTAATACATACAATTTGAACATAAAGTAGAGAAAAGCAATAAATATTTTATTGTAAAAAACTGAGCAGATCCAGCTTTCCCAGGTATTTTTTAGGGTGTTCAGTTCACTCTGTCTTGTACAAGTTTTTTAAATCTACCAAACACTCATGATCCTTCTGTGAGCTAGTGTTTAAAAATGAAAACTATACTTACTCTCATGGGACTGGTATTCTGATGGGTCAAACAGATCTGAAAACAAGTGCATTCTTTTCTACTGTAATAAGCACCATAATGGGAATCAAGAACTTAATAGATAAAGATTTTTTTATAACTCTCTTTTCTTTCTTCTGTCAACTCACACATATTTTGGCCCTAGACAATGTTTATTCCTAAACTGCAAATCTTGTGTTAAACTTAATGAAACAGGGAAATATACAGGATATTTAAAGGTTGTATTAATAAATGAAAGCAGTAATAAAAATAAACTTTCATAGACATGTAAATAAAACAGGGAGATCACAAGAAGGTATGTATTTTAATTAATATATGCATTTTCACTGTATTAAACATGTGACTCCATGTTTCTCATGATATTGCATAAATATTCAACTCAGTAATGGTAAGATGTAATTCATTATGACAGGTTAATACAATGTTCTATTGAACCCAAGTTACAGTGTATGTCATTTATGTGCCATTGTTTAGGAGAGGAAAAGCTCAAATTAGTTCCCTAAGCAAATTGGGTAACTTATCTAGCCCTCCAAAACAACCCAATGAAGAACAACATTCTACAGCATTGCTTTCTCTGTATTATAGGCAATGAAATAAGCAGAAAAGTACTAAAAACCATGTCAAATACATTTTCACATTTATTCAGTATAGCTCTAAAATACTCCACAAGAAGATCTATAGAACTGAGGAAGTGGAAAATATTCTCCCATCACGTTCTTGTACTCTCTACATAAAACTGGTTTCAAGGCGGAATTGCTCAGTTAATAGTTTCTATAGAAGCAGTTTAACCAGTTTCCTAGGGAGCATAGTTGCTTAGGAAACTCAGATATACTATGGCACAGAGGCTGTGACTAGACACCTGCTGGTGCACACAGTTTCGTATTGCCATTTTTACCCATTCCTTCTCTCTCTCCTGGCTGTGCTCTCATATGGCAGAAGTGCAAAGTTGGGAAATCAGTGCAGTTCTTGGCACTGGGTGGAGAAAATAAAATTGCTCATTGGTTTACTATAAAGACTGCCTTTGGTAGATAAATTGTTTTGAGGGCAAATTAGGCAACATTTTTTCTACCCTGCAAACACCTTCTATTGATCATTAGAATAATCTCTGAGGATTTACCATAATTATATTCTTTGGAAGCCCTGGCACATTAAGAAATGGTAATTGAATTTCATGAGAGCCATTTTCAAATCTCTGCCTATTTGATAAAATAAAATCAAGGGCATAGGTATACAAGGCATACTACAAACGTCAGGTTAGTTTCCTTAAAAAAACACCTGTTTTCTTTGAAATAAATAATTCATAAATATTAAATATAGGTTACAGTACCCCTTTTAGATATTTGAGACAATAAGTAATTCTGGTGTTATATAACTTTTTATTTTTATACAAAATAAAAGTTGTTTGAACATCAAGTTTTATATGTGTTTATCCTTCTATCTATTTATATAAATGGATTTAATAATGGCTTTTGTAGATTGGCACCTGATTTTCAGTTGATATCCTTTTAAAATGTGAAATAATGATGGTAATGTGGGAACATGTTCTGGAAACGTGACTTGTGGTCTCTGCACACCAGGCTGCCACATTTAGCAGCTGTTCAGTAGACATGAGGAACTAAGCAACAGAACACAAGCCATTGGACTGGGGACCCCTAGACGACACGGCGTTATAAAAAGAGACAAAAAAATAAACTTTGCAATTAACCAAGGGCAATCCCTTAGGTCTGAGGCTCAGCATTATCCATGGCTTCTGCATTCTGTCTGTGAAGCTTTTAGACACAGGCAATCACAACTTTCTCTCACAAACGTTCTATTGTAGCAGATTGCAGTAAAATTAGTAATATTTTAGCAGTCAACAATCTCAGATATTGAGAGAGTAGGAGAAAGAGTGGCCTAAATACTGAATTCACATTACTGTAGAGTTAAAGTGGAGTTTAAATAGTTTTACCTAATGTTTAACTTTCCAATTAATTTTGTGTGCCTTGAAAGTTAATGGAATCCTGAGACCCTATTGTTACCCCACTGCTTGCTTAGAATCCCAATCACCCTTCTGATTAGCATCTTCTTTTAGTGTCAAGATTTCCCTGGGCATAAAACACGCATGGGTATTTCCACGTTTCTAAGAAAAAAAAAGCAAACGTCTTACAGTGGCCTACATGCCCCTAGGCAATCTGGCCTCTCTTTCCTGACCCCCCTTTGCACCCTGCCCTGGCCTTCACATTCTTTCCTTATGTGCTCTGCATGTTCCTGCCTCAGATCCTTTGACTTTATTCTTTCTGTCTTGAAAACTCATTGCCAAATAGTTGATGGTTCATTTCCCGAGTTCCTTCAGGAGGCTGTTGAAATGTCATCTTAAGAATGCCTTTTTCTATTCCCTTGTCTATATGCCAATCCTTAGCCCTCTTTATCCCTTTTATCTCCCTTTACCTTTCTAATCATTTTCTTCTTAGCATGCATCATTACATGACATATATGTTTATTATTTTGTTCCATTTACCAAATAGAATATAAGTTGCAAGAAGTCAGAGACTCTCTACCTTATTCACTGCTATACTCTAAATATCCAGAAAACTTCCTGGAACCTAGTAGATGATCAACATAATAGTGGTTTGGATGAATGAAAAGATCTCTACAAGAAACAAGCAGGATATTGTTTATAATCCTCTGGAGTTACCTTAGATAACCTACTTACTTTCTCAGATTTTCTGGCTATCTGTTTTCATGAAAGAGAGCAGAGAACAGGCTTGCAAGTATTCCTCAATAACAGATATTCATCTTTCAAGTGACTGCCCATTGTATCAAAGGACAGTTTATCAATCCTTCTTGAGGACTTTAAAATTAAATATAGGCAACTCTTTGTCTTATTAATTGACATTGAGGCTTTTAGGAAAAAAAATGCTGAAAATAACCAAACCATGCTAATCTATGTGTTAATAGTCTATGCTATGGGACACAGTCTGCTTTGCTTGTTTGCTACTTTGAAAAATCAGGTGTCAGACATATGTTCATTGCAGCACTGTTTACAATAGCAAAGACCTGGAACCAACCCAAATGCCCATCGATGATAGACTGGACAAAAAAATGTGGCACATATACACCATGGAATACTATGCAGCCATAAAAAATGACGTGTTTGTGTACTTTGTAGAGATATGGATGAATCTAGAAACCATCAGTCTCAGCAACCTGGCACAAGAACAGAAAACCAAACACTGCATATTTTCACTCATAGGCAGGTGATGAACAATGAGAACACTTGGGCACAGGGAAGGGAACAAAACTCACTGGGCTAGGTGGCGGGGTGGAGGGGAGGGGAGGGGAGGGACAGCAAGGTGGGGTGGGGAGGATGGGAGGGATAACACAGAGGGGAAATGCCTGATGTCAGTGACGGTGGGAGAGGGGGGATGGAGACAACAAACCACCATGGCATGTATGTACCTTTGTAACAATCCTACAGGATGCAGGATGTGCACATGTACCCCCGAGCCCAAATAAAATTAAAGAAAAAAGACAGAGAAAAAAATCAGATGTTAGAAATAAATATATTATTGCTGTGATGATTTAAACAATATGAAAAAAAGATTGGGGGCGGGGGAATAAAGCTTTTTGCCTTAGCTTGGATTTCCTCAAAAGTAGACTCGAGATGAGGTGTTGTGTGCAGATAGTTTGAGAAGTGATGCCAGGGTGCAGGAAGGAAGAACAAGGGAGAGTGAGGCAGGGAGGAAGGAAAAACCAATACCAATGTGCATTATTGAGTTTACTGTTATGAGCAACAGATGCTTCTAGGAAGCATATAGGATGCTTTTCAAGATTGTCCAATCAAATAATTTATCTATCAGCTTTCACTTCTATTGATCAATAATTGTTTCTTCAGGGTGTTTATTCCTGTTTTTTTTTTTTTTTTTTTTTGAGTTGCACTTGGTGTGGGGCCTTCCTGCTTTGTTCTTGGCAGAAATTATGGGGAGCCATGGGGGATGGACAGCTGAGATATTAGTGACAAAAGGAGGAAAAGTGCACCCTACACTCAATCCATATGCACCCTACATTAAATCTTGTTGGTTACTCAGTCTTCATAGTCTCTCCAAATGGCTTAATATGCAACTTGTTGTTAGCAAAATAAGGTACAGAAGCTATAATCATCTTTACTGCAACTGATCCCCAGATTTTTAGTGATATTTTTCATCTTACATTTCCACCACCAGTTCTAGGTATGCCACCCCTTCAAACAGCATTTCATCTACTCTTTGTTGCTTGCCTGATGGAGTTACCCAGACCTTCATCTCTGAGAAGTCTAAACCCTTGAGATTCTTAACCCTAGCTTAAATTGTCTTTTCACCATTATACTAGGCATGGAAGACCACCAGAGGCCCAAGAGGATGTTCTGATGTCAACACAGACTCCCTGACACTATTATGCAATACAGAGCCCTGTTCTACTTTTTCCCCTATTACAAATGTTCCCACCTCTCATGCCTCAGAAACCAAGATGTCTAATCCGGCAGAGCCTAAGATTTCAGAGGAAGGAAGAATTAATTCCTCACAGGTGACTGGCAGTGGTAGCGAAAAACGCATCTTCTTTCATCACTAAACTTGTGTGTTCTACTACTGGATTCAAATTTCGTATTTCAAGAAATCATTTCAATGCATAAACTGTATTCTTGTAGACAACACTGCAACCCTGAGGAGTGTTTTGTTAGACATGGTACCTTAGGTAAGTCTTTAATAAGACATCCCATTATACCATTAGCCAGGTAGTTCTGTATAATACTACACAGGATAGAATCAGTGGGTCTCATAGTCATGTTCTCATTGTCATGCTATCTCTCTTCTATAAAATGGAACTTTTAAACTGAAGTGATGTTGCATATTATAAGTCTTAAATGTTGGTGTTGCCAGTAAAACTATGGGCAGGGAAGGCAAATCAGTACTAAAGTGAGAGCTAATTCTGTTTTGGATGAAACGTTTCCCTCCAGGATACAAGGTCTGGAAATAATTACCTTTTCATGACTGACCTAATCAGTTTCCTTGGAGCCATCAGCACCATTTCATGGGCTCAAGTATTGATACCTGTTTTGTAAACTTTAGACTTTCAAACATCAGTAGAAGGTAGATCTGGTTTTTTGAAAAGAAACTTAAGCCATTGGGCCCATGCATAGCTTGCCTTCCTCCTGCCACATTTACTGTTCATGGCTTCTTCCACAAACACTGGGTGGTCAAGAACAAAAGCTGGCTGATGCTCACTGAATGAGTCATCCTGTCTATACGGTTTTTGAACATGTCCTATGTGATGTATAAATTGTAGTGGTCATTAACTTGAGGCAGAAAAAAATATATATATTTTTTTGAGACAAGAGCCTCACTCTGCCACCCAGGCTGGAGTGCAGTGAAGTGATCTTGGCTCACTGCAACTTCTGCCTCCTAGGTTCAAGCAATTCTCCTGCCTCAGCTTCCCATGTAGCTGTGACTATAGGCATGTGTCACCATGCCTGGCTAATTTTTGTACTTTTAGTAGAGACAGGGTTTGGCTTTGCTGGCCAGGCTGGTCTCAAACATCTGACTTCAGGTGATCCACCTGCCTTAGCCTCCCAAAGTGCTGGGATAACAGGCATGAGCCACCATTTCCAGCCTTGAGGCAAAAAAATCTTAACTACCATAAATCTGAGTACCCCTCCTCCAAACCTCTCTGATTCTGAACTCTCATTCTCATTCCTTTCAAGGAGCTCATCAATTGACTAGACAAGTGAGTGACCAAGTTACTCCTCCAAGGTCTACTCACAATGAGGATTCCCCTTCTCACCAGCCTTTAGCATCAATCCTTGTTTTGTGCTGAATGTGGCTCCCCAAATTATTAAGCTGGTGAAAAATTATTGTAGCTTTTTCAATTACTTTCAATAGCAAAAGCCACATTACTTTTGCACCAGCCTGTATATGTTGAAGTTATAACCCTTGGGACCTGTGACTGTGACCCTAATCCATTAACTGATGTCTTTATAAGAGAAAGGAAAGAAAGTTTTGGACATGGAGACACACACAGGTATTATGCCACATGACAACAGAGGCAGAGACTGGAGCAATGTAGCTGTAAGATAAGACATATCAAGGATTTCTGACAACCACCAGAAGCTAGGATGAGGCAAGGAAGGCTTATTTTCTATAGCTTTCTGAGAGAGAGTAGTCCTGCTGATGCCTTGATTTCAGAGTTCTAGCTTCCAGGACAGTGAGAAAACATATTTCTGTTGTTTTAAACCACCCAGTTTACAGTACATTTTTACAAGAGCCCTAGCAAATGAAGAAACTTCTCATTGTTCTGTCTTGCAGTGGTTTTAAATTTTCAGCTTGTATTAATTTATCAGGCCAACCCATCTGTGAACTAAGCTTATGTCAGCCATGAAGCCAGAGACGTGAGCTGAGAAAGAGACTTCTCAGCTCACGTCTCTGGCTTCAACAATATCTGGGCTACCTGCTTGTGTAACTTACTTGTGCCCTCTAGATGTGCTCCGGCCAGTTCCAGAAAGTACCATTTTAATTGCACAATGGATTACCTCTATGGCCACCTGACCTTATGGTTTGGTAATTTGATAACACCAGGATAACAATGGGGATAGTCATTGCCCAATATATGGTGTTGGGCAGAGTTGCAGCCAATAGTCTGATTACACAGCCACTTGATGTTTTTGTGATCAGGAATTCATTCACATAGCAGGAACTATTTTAAACACAAAGAATACTTCTCCCTGACTGAAGACACGGCCTTGCTACAGTACACTAGCATGAGTTGCAATCTCCAGTTGGAGCTTTCCAGAGACCTCATATAGCTGCTCTAATACAGATACCTTTAGCATCATTGCAAATGCTGAGTCATGCAACCAAGTTCAGAGCTTCTTATACAATACCTTGAAATTATATGCAAAGTATTCTCTGCTCCTTGAGCTAAATTTTACTAAAGAGATTTTTTTTTTTATCCTTTAAAGTCAAGAACTTATTCTTTTTCTAGAGCTCCACACCTCTATATAGAAAACCGATTTATGAAAAGCTTCAGTCATTGGACAGTTTAGATTTTCAAGGTCAAGTTTGTTTCTCTCATCTTTCAAATTCTGCAGTCATGTGGGTTTAACCAAGTCAGGGCCTTCTCTGTAGATTCCTCTATCTGTAGCCATGAGTTTTCTGATCACTTGTGTCCCAAAATACTGCTGAGAGATAGGGGACATTTTGATGATTAGGAGTCTCGTTTAACTTTCTATCATAACTCAGGAGCTCCAGTCAGACTTTTTCTGAATTCATAAGTGCTATTAATAAAGTGGTAGCTTGATTCATTCTCTGTAAATATTCCTTTTGGGTAAATCTCCATCCAGAGAAAGATGTCCTTGCATCTACGGACATAAACACCATAAAATCCCAAGAAAATTTAACCTTTAACAATGCAGTTCTATCTCGTCCTTTAAGATAAGTAAATGTTTAAAGTACTCTAAAGAGATGCATATGGTTTCCTGCAACAACTAGTTTTTTATCATGTAAATATATATATATATATCATATATCATATGTGTATATATGATATAAATGTATATCATATATAATCTGTATATATATATATATATATATATATATGAGGCAAATATTAAATATTTGGTAACATTTCTCAGAAGAAAACCTTGAGGAAATTTTTTATAATTAGTTTTGAATTTGTAGTATATTAAATCCATTCAATTTGGCAGCATGTTTCCCAAAAACTTCTGAAGTAACAATGAATAATTAAGTCCATATATGTATATGTTGGCATAATTCACTCTGAATGGCAAGTATGTATCATGTGGAGGAGTCATATATATATATGGATCTCTGGAACTGAGATCCAACTCATTTTATACACACACACACACACACACACACACACACACACACACACGCATATTTTTATATACTACATGTGTATTTTTTGTACATGTATACATAAATACACACACATATATAAATACACACACATGTATATATGTGTGTGTATTTATATATACAATATATAAATAGATTATATGAATTAATAGATTATTGAAGGAATATATATAATACATATTATATATAATAGGAAAATATATAAAATACATATATATTATTTTATATTATATAAATATATAATATATTTATATAATATAAAATAATATATATAACATATTCTATAAATTATATAATATTATATATATATATATATACTCCTTCAATAATCTATTAATTTGCCATTTAATGTTCCAGGGGTATTAGTTTAAATTCTCTAGCCCCAAGCAAATTTGCAGAAAAGGCTTCCTTTCCTTTTATTAAGGAAAAGCATTCTTAAAGTTCCCATTTAGTTCTTAGGTTTTACACTCATATATGCCCTAGCACAACACAACCCTCATGTCATACGTTCTTGCTGTTCAGAGTGAAATTATGCCAACAAATACATATATGGACTTAAAGTTTTACTATAAGTTCAGAGATTTTTGGGAAAAATGCCCTCAAAATGAATGCATTTGGTATACTACGAAGTCAAAACTAATTATAAAAATAATTTTTCCTCAAGGTTTTCTTCTGAGAAATGACACCAAAAATGCAATATTTGCTTTTAATCTATTCTTTCATATTACATTAAAATGCATAACAAATATGTCTGCCATTTGTTAGTAAGAATGCCATGTTTTCTTCTAGAGTATGTAGGCAGTAGTTGGGCAAGGTGTGATGTTTCTAGAGTTTAAAAATATTGGTGCAAAAGTTTCATGATATAAGCTTTTAGGCTGAAAATATATGAGTCCTTCAAATTGGTTTTTAGATCCTAAAGAAGTATAGTTCTTTTTGAATACTTTCCCCTATAATTTTCAATATAATTGTTTGTATATATTTCAACATTTTTGTTTTAGGTCACTTTCTTCGTGCTTATTTTTAATCTCTTTCTGTCTTTACTACTGTCACCCAAAAATATATTTCAAGTTAGAGGGAAGGGTATGGGGTACTTTTTGTACTTCCGTTCTCACCTCTGTCTTCCTTTCTCTCCTTTTACCTCCACCCCCCTTCATTACTTCACTTAATTCTCTTGAAACACTGTTTTTTTATTTATTTTCATTTTGTGCTATCAAGGTACCACTCAAAGACCAAAGTCTTCTCAACCAAATTCAACATCTTTTTCTTACCACATCAAATATTTTTTTTTAAACCAGATTCCTCTTTGCTCACTAATTAAAAGAATGGAACATTAGTTTGTCTTTATCCTAGGGATACATGACACTTAAACAATACTACTTGCTTTAATTATAACTATATATATTTAAAGTAATAAAATATGCTTTTACATGTTTCTGATTCTAATTTCCAGAGATCCAACTCATTTACATGCAAGAGTTCCATTAAGATCTTTGGAACACTTTACTTGGTATATTCCATGGCAATTGCTGAAACCACATGTTCATCCACACACACAGTTACATTGCTAAAATATGTAACTACAAATGTGCGTTTTCTAACTTGCTGTTATTAACTTGACTGTAATAGGCAAGATTCTCTAATGGCCTCCCAAATTTTCTCCCCTGGACATCCTGTATAATACCCTTTCCTTGAGTGTGGACTTAACTTATGGAAGAGATATATCTCCCTTTATAAAGCTACCAATTAGCAGATTTTGAGTTAATCAAAAGGAAAATAATCTTGGAGGGGGTCAACATAGCCAAGTAAGCCGTTAAAAAAGGTGAAACATTAGAGACATGCTTTCCTGCTGCCCTCGAATACATAGGCTCCATGAGTTCTGCAGTGGTGAGGAGTTGAATTCTTTTAACAATCAGAAAACTTGAAGTGGACCCTGAGCCTCAGATAATCCCCCAGTCCTGGCTGACACCTTGATGCAGCCGTTTGGGAAACAAAGCAGGGAATACCACAAAGGCTTGCAAAAACTTTTGATGTACAGAACTTTGAAATGTGAAAGGATATTGTTTTAAGCAACTCAATTTGTGGCAATTTGTTATACATCAGTGAAAAATCAGCACACTGAACTGTGGAAGGAATAAGGTCACAAATACATATGACTGTATTTTTTCAACGTTCTAACTAAATTGATTTCTATTAAAAAGCAATTATTAAAATATTAATAGTAGTTATAATATATGGAATACATTAGTTTTTTATATATGTTACCTCATTCAATAGCTAAAAAAACTCTATGAGGGAGGCATTAGACATCTAAATTTATAAGCCACACAGGGAGGCTTAGGGAATTTAGGCATCTTATTAAAAGTGGCAAAGCTAGTGTGTCATATTGACTGGGAGGTGTGTGGAAAATCCCTCAGACAGACAAAACCCTTTTCTGTAGATTCCAAGTCCATACTATTTTCACTTGAGTACATTGCATTTCATTATTTATAGGAAATTACATACAAGTTGTCCTCTCTTGCACCGAGTTGCTAAGATCAATAAAGTAGTTACCTATAATAAAAGACCTTAAAATCAAGTAGAAGTAGCAGATATAAATTCAATAACATTTTCCAAGGTCTAAAATGAAGTAAGTGCTATATTCTGGGGTTATATGCTTGTGGGATTAGAAAATACTTAAGAGAAGCCATGACAACTGAGTTAAGCCTTAAATACTCCGAATGATATTTCATGATATTTCAGGTAGGAAAAATTGGAGCAGTGATCAGTTGGGTGAAAAAATGAAATCCTGCATTGGAAATGATGAATGTACAGAATATGCTCACTGAATGCTCAGTAGACAGGAGCAGCGGGAGTCAAAGATAGAAATAAGCTTTATTTACTCAATGCATGCTTCCTACATTGTTTACATGTTCTCTGCATTTGCCTTGCTGTCTGGTTCTCTCTTTCAATCTTCTTGCTCTTTATTCTAATTGTGTTTTTTCTTTGCACAGCAATCTGAAAATTTTTGAAACTTGTGTCAGCATCACGTTTTAGAAAGCACCTAAGCGAAATCTTTAAGATCCAGTTGAACACACACATTTTTACTTTACTGTCAGACTCATAGCTTATGCTCAATATATGTATCACTTACTTTCCTTTTGTTCTTAATATGAAATGGTAATTTTTGAGTGTTATTCTTGATTCCTAGTGGTACAAGTCATACTGCTAAGTATAGGAAAAAAGAAATAAGTTTTACAAGGATACTAATCGTGTGTAGAAATGATAGTAGTTGGGGAGAAAAGCTGAAATTATATATATATATATATATATATATATATATAGAGAGAGAGAGAGAGAGAGAGAGAGAGAGAGAGAAAGTGAAGACAATGTGTCAAATAATAGTAAACCCCAGACACAGAATGAAACAGAATGATATGCTAAGAAGTAACTGAGGAGACCATGTCAGAGCAGGCAGTCGAGAAGGGCTTTTTCAAAAGATAGCCTCTGAGCATGTACATTGCCATTTCTCTGATTGACTGAACATAGCCTAGAAGGAGTTGTCTCTGCTAATTAAGTAAAGCTTTTAATAAAAGGAAAATATTATAGGAAAATCCTACTTCTAAGAAAAAATTCATTTCTAATATCATATGAGAAATATAATATTTCTAATAATATTTCAAATATATAAGAGAAAGCTAAAAATTAAATGTTACAGAAGTCCCTATTAATACATTATAGAAAAAAAGTTCCCTAAAATAAATATGTTATCATAGACAAGCAGAAGAAATTTATCAAATTCATTTTCCTGTTGTATTCATTTATCAACAACAAATAAACCAGATGTGAACTGAAAGGCACCTACGATATTTCCAAAATTATCATCCAGAGATTTGTATGTTTCAAACATTTTATATGGAGGAGGTGTCATTTTTGCATAGACTTTAATTTTACAAATTCAGTCATTTATCCTTTTTATGTTTTTTTTTTTTCTATTTTATCCTTAGCAGAAAAAAAAAGGAGTAAAAAGCCCCTCACAAGACAATCACTTCACTTGTGGGAAAAGTCAGAGAACTACACATCTTGTTGCAACAGAGAAGAATGCAAGATAGGCTATTTTTGGGCTCACTAGAGAAATATAAAACTTTTGAAATTTTCCCACTTATCATTTCTTGTATTCTATCTATTTGGTATATTAAATTCATATATCATAAACTTGAAAACTACTCATTTTACATGAAACTAATTATGTTCTATAGAGACCCAGAGGACAGATTCACTCTGACAGAGTACTTTCTATACCATTTACTCATAGCTTGCATGTAGACTGAAATGTCTTAGCTGGAATCACATGTACAGCTAGTGACCGACACTTTCTAACTCACCAGCAGTTATTTCTTATGTTGATGTTAATTTAATCCTTGTTTGGGACTTATGAAAAATGTTTCTCACTTTTATACAGATTAAAAGAAGAACAGATTTAAAAACTATAATATACCCTTAGAATAATAACTGATTTCGCAGTTCATTAATTCAATTGATGAACAACAATAAAAGAGAAATGCTGCAAAATATAAATGTGTGATAAGGTGGGAGAGAGAGTATATAATTTTACTCACTCAATATTCAAAAGAAATACCTGATTCAATGCACCTTAAATAAAATGGCAAACTCACTGTAGAAAATAACTAACTTTAATTAAGACATCATCTAAAAAACTTACTTCAGGTATGAAATTAAACTGGTAATTTTTTGGTAGGATATAATCCTAATGTAATTTCAGATGTAAATTTTGTTGTTGAAAATAAAATCTGGTTTTTGTAATTAATTGCATAGACTTTGTTTTCCTTCTGTGTTTGTCTTTGATAGTTTCAGAAAAGAAAAATAATATATGAACTATATATATTGCATTTTATAATCAGAGTGGCACTATATATTTAAAATGCTTACATGTTTTTCTATGTTCCCCCTTCAATGAAATTTTTACAAATCTAGTTTATATTAATGGAGAATATGGCATATTTTTCAAAAACTGTTGCCCAGATAAAGCATTTTTCACTATATATATGTATAAATATTTACATATGATGAATACACATATTTGTGTGTGTGTGTGTGTGTATAATATGGTTAGAATAAATATATGTTAAATAATTTCTGCATTTAATCGCTTTACAATTTTGTAAATCATCACTAGTCTAAACAAATCTAGTGGTATTGATGGATTTAACTGTATATGGTATACATGTATATATATGATAATTATTAAGTATTGTATTTGAGACCATCATATTATTTTAGTTTTCTTTGTTGACAAATTGTTAAAAATTCCTTATATTAAATTGCATGTGAATATATAAATAAAATCCCTACTCTAATAGACCTAGAAAAATGATAAAAGGAATATTCTTATTTTTCTCCTCATGGGAAGAAAATTTGGAAATAACTTTTTTGCAAACGCCAGTAAAAAAGGAGCCACATATAAGCTAGTCCAACAAATGATAATCTTATCTTTACTCTACAATTAGAAAAGCAGCTTCACAACTAAATATTTATTATTTCCAAATAAATGTTTAAAAGCATAAAATGAGATTATTTTGAAGGTTTACTGTACATAAGTTTGAACGCTTATGGTATATAAACAGAAATTAAAGATGGAGCCTCTGCAACACCAAGGCTTCAGAATTAATATAGCATGACCAATATAGTAACAGATCCAATGAGTCACTGCCTACTCTGAATAAATGCTCAAAGTAGCTAAAGAGAAACTGCCAAGGTCAAAGCTCAGTGCTATTTCAGACAGATGTTATTCTCTATACAGCAGTCACTCTCTCTTTCTGCTTCCAAAAGGAACTGATACACTGCAGACACTCAGGATGAATCTGCCAGATTTAATAATGATCAAGAACACTCTTAAATAAATGTCTCCAGAAAGAGAAGCAACTGGAAATTTTAAAAGTAAGGACTACTTGAACTGTGACTCACTGCAGAAAGTATACCTTTCTTGTCTCATTTCAGAACAAAGGTACCAAAGAAGAATATAGAAAAAGTACATGGAGATTCCTTCCTTGAAGCTGAAGAATCAACACATACCTATAGAAACCATACAGAAAATGTTCTGGGGAAATGGAAACTTGAACAGAAGCAAGTTTCTTTGGGTCAATATTCATTGGTGGAGATTTCTTTTCATTTTCATACAACTATAAAGCACATATTAAAGCATTCTAAAATTTAGAATAAAACATTCAGGAAAGCTGTGATGTTGAAGGGAAAGTAGGGGACAAGTATACTCAGTACAAGGTCTGAGTACTTTATAGTTCTAATGTTTGTGATTTTTTTTGTTACTGTGTTCTTATCTTCTTTTGAGATTGTAACATGTATTCTTATCTTTGGCTGTCTTTTAGCCTTTACATAAAATGTTTTCAAGTGAAAAATGTGACACTTCATGCATTTGGGGGCTATAAATACAGTTTTTCATTGCAACAGAATTAATGGAATTTTAAAAAACTTCCCAAGTGATGAAAGTTAATCAGGAAACACCCTAAGTGTAGGCAACAAGGTTAACACCTCACTACTTTTCATTACCACAAAAATTACCACTTCTCAGAGTGATTTTCCTGCAACATTATTAATTTAACAATGTCTGCAATAGATGTAAATATTTTATCGAGTACAATTTTAATCACATCAGTCATTTGTAGCTTACAAGATATTTATAAACTAATTAAAAAGCAAAATTGCAGGCATCTGAAATAATAGGCATGTTCTAGTTAGTGTTTATATGTAACAAATCATCCCAGAATTGTGTAACTCTGCATTGACTTTTCATTGAGTGCAGGTTGACCATAAAAATGGGTCATGGCTTTGAACATAGTGGCTCTCTTCTAAAAGGCAATTTCCAGGTAGGCAATCAGTTGAGAGCTGTCAGCTTCCAATAACCCAGCAGCTGTGGGAATGATTACTTCATTTCTGAAAGGGGTGGCAGTCGATCACGTTGTTGCACAACAGTATCTTCTTTCACTTCATCTTAAATTTATTTAAAATACCTCTATTTCTCTTCAGTCTCACTGCCACCATTTTAATCACATCTCACCTGATTATTGCAAGGCTCTCCATTGTTCTCAGTCCATTTATTTTTTACATTGCATTGAGTATTAATCATGCAAATAACAAGTGTCTTCCCATCTTAGACCTTCTCGATCCCTCCAGTGTCTTCTCATTGCTCATATGTAAAGTAAAATATTCTATGACTTTTTATTAACAAGGTTCATCATGGCATCGCCTTTCTTTTTTTTTAATTTTTACATACTTTTCCTTACTCTCACGCTTTTCCTTACTCTTTGTCTCCAAATGAATGGGTTGTTTAAACTTCTTCTAACACATCTTGATATTTCCATATTAGGGCTTTTAGATTTTCTATTTCTTCAGTGTAAACACTTTCTAACTTCCACTTTCCTCCGCTTTTGCATAGCAAATGCTGACTAATCTTTGGAAATCCATTTAAACAATGCTTCCAGATTTGTTTAGGTACTCATAACATATTTTTCTATAGCCAGGTCATCAGTAGAATGTTGAACATTATAAAACGAAAGTTAGAGTCATGAAAAACTTTCCACAAATTGATACTGATGTATAATCTCACATTGTTTTTGATCCCAATGCTAGATATTGTGCCTGACACCATGTAAATTTCCAATAAGTATTTGTGAGTAAGTTAATAGGCCAGATAACAATGAACTTACTTTTAGGATCTCCTCAGTTTACATCTGTTCATTTTATCTCAGTAACGTAATAGATGTTGTCAAACGCCTGGAAAATTTTCAGATATCTTGTATCTGAAATAAGGGTTCTCAACCAAATGCATGATTTTGTTCTCCAGAGGGGAAAAAATAGGTTGTCACAAACCAAGGAGAGAGGTAAGGAGGGAAGGACTGAGGCAAAGCAGCAGCTTAACATCCCACAGTATGCAGACAGCCCTTCTCACCAACAAAAAAATCATCAGGACCAAGATTTTGAAAATGACAATATTGAGAAAAGTGAAACTATATTACCCCCCTCCAAATTAACTACATTGACAAGTGTGGGAAAAAAAGAAGGGAGGGAGGGAGGGAAGGAGGGAGGAAGGAAGGAAGGAAGAAAGGAAGAAAGGAAGAAAGGAAAGAAGGAAGGGAGGAAGGGAAGAAAGGAAGAAGGGAGGGAGGGAGGGAAGGAGGGAAGGAAGGAGAGAGTCAGGAAGGAAGAAAAGGAGGGAGGGAGGGAGGGAGGGAAAAAATGAAAGAAAGAAAATGAGATGTGCTTATTAAGATTTGTTCTTTGCGCTTTTACCCTGGCTCTTAACAATGGCTTCCTCCTTCCTTTTCCTAAATTCTTACAGGTATTTCCTTGATAAAACCTTTCTAAACCATGTCTGTGGTTTTCCACAAATATGTCAGGCTGACAGATCTTAGGACTGATATTTTCAACATAGTTCTTCAGACATTATTAGCTGCAGTTCAGTGATATCAGTGCACATCTTACTGTACTTCAGTAAGTAATTTGTCTGACTGGGGACTCCCAAAGTTATTTAGAGTACCTAGGTGCTCACTTGTTATCTCCTAATGTATTTTGGACTTTGATTATCTTCTATCAGAGATGGTTCTGCCCTCTCTCAACTGATAATCACTAGACTTGAAAGGGAAGTCAGAAGAGGTGAATTTCTCATCGATTTCTAAATTGGATGGACACTTTCAAGTCTCTGTACTTGCCTATGTTATTTCTTCAGATTTCAAAGACATTTCTTCTTACATATTATAAAGGTACCTCCTAACCATACAGTCTATCTTAACCATAAAACAATTACTCTTAATTCTATATCCTAGCACCATATTGTATTCTGATCTTTATTTCCCACACAGCCAAACACAGTTTCTTTCACAGTGTTTTATAGTATGACCAGAATCAAAGAAGCAAAGAATTAGAGACGCTAAAGAAAATCTACCTAAGTATATTTTGGGTTTGTGAATGTGTCTAATCATACTTTATTTGTACTTTATTATTTCCAACTTTGTTAGGTCTCCTTACAACAATAAAATATATTTTAATTATATTCTTATCATTTCTTCATTTTATTTAGTAAATTGACTTTCTATTAATATTTACTCTGTTAATGTGAATATTTTATGAGCAGTGATTTCTTTATGCTGCTTAAATGTATATTTCTTTTATCTTAAAAAATCTCAGTTATATTCTCTTAAAATTTTACTTCCTTTTTTGATAACATCTCCTGTGATTACATACAACTTTGTCCCATAGAATGGCATAACAAACTCTTGTTTTAGTATATTTGGTGTATACCTTACTATTTAAGTTAACATATAATTTGCTACATATTCTAATTTTGAATATTTTCAATGTATATTAACCAAGTTTTTCTATTCTGCATTTGAAAATATTCTGTGTATTGTTCTGAATATAATATCTTGTATCTTATGGCAGAGATGCTGACAGGTATCCTGGTGTCATTTTTTGTGGAAAACAATCCCTTTAATGCCAATACTCCAAATGTAGATGGAAAAGAGAAGTGAATAAATCCAAATGTTAGTGTCTATAAGTCAGAGGCTTACCTCATCACGTTGCTTTTTGTACTAAATCAGATCTTATAGGATGTATTAGAATGGAAAGATGTAATGGTCAGTGTGTGGAGCCAGTATTGATCGCTAATAGCACAAATTCTATATAGTAAATGATACAACAGTTTTGCCTTGAAGATGGCAGAGGTAGGAGGTTAAACAATGAAAGCAATGACATGCCACAGTGAAAAGAGAACTTGGATTTTTTTTTTTTTAGAACAAATATCAGCCAGAAAAAAAGAAAGAAAGACAAAAAAAGTGTGTTCTAGAGAGTTATAGTAACAAAATGGCAAATGGCAATAGGAAGTAAACAGTGTAAGCTAATGCTACACATAATTGTGCAGGAGCCTAGAAAAGGCCATGTAAAACTGGCAGCAGCCACAAGGCCAACTGTAGCAGCAGCTGAGAAATATTTATAACAATGACTGAAAACCTCACTGTAATTTTTGTGGTCATGTTTAGCAAAGTAAAAGTCATTATCAGAAGTCTAACAATGGATATTTTTTTTTTTTGAGACGGAGTTTCATTCCTGTTACCCAGGCTGCAATGGCACAATCTCAGCTCACCGCAACCTCCACCTCCTGGGTTCAAGCAATTCTCCTGTCTCAGCCTCCCGAGTAGCTGGGACTACAGGCATGCACCACCATGCCCAGCTAATTTTGTATGTTTAGTAGAGACGAGGTTTTGCCATGTTGACCAGGATGGTCTCGATCTCTTGACCTCATAATCCACCCGCCTCCACCTCCCAAAGTGCTGGGAGTACAGGCGTGAGCCACCACGCCTGGCGGATATTTTTTAACTTGTGAAATCATTTATACCAATAGTGTTTCAAATAATTTAAGAACTTTTGTTAAGCAATTTCTAAAATTACATAAAATTGAGCAGACCATCATGGTCCCCATCATATAATTAGTTTAATTACAGCAGCAGGACATTGAGAATCTGCAGAGGAAATCTTTGAGACACTGAGTTAATGGATGAGCATATTCATCATCAGGTGATAAAATAAATAATTACATTACAGAGATAAATGGAACCTGGTCCAAAAAAAGAAATTTTTTTATTAAAAAATAGCAATTAGAAGTGGTTTCTTTTGCAGTATTTTGAAAAATTAAGTCTTGCATAAGTTTAGGGAATGAACAAATCCAGAATGAAGAAAATGCCATTAGTATTATAAAAACATACAAAGATTGAGTTTTGAGAAGCTGCCACCTCCCCACTACTGCTCTTATACTGTTGGATAAAATCTGGTATTTATATTATTAGATAACATCCATTCACTCACACATTTTTAAGTTGATTAAATTGATTCAATTAAAAAGGAAAAAAAAAACCTTTTAAAACCTGTCAAAAAATTGTATCAGTGTTCTCATGACTCACCCTGATGGAATTACATTTTTTTAAAATCTAAACACCTAGATAATCTAGACATAGATCTAAGTAGTATTATAAGAAGTAGACAGTATCTTATTCCCTTTTCTATGCCAGTGAAAATGAACTTAAACATATACAAAACATTTTTTCAAAAAGAGTTTTACTGTCAAATTGGATCAAATTGACCTTGAGCCCTAAGTTCCTTAAATGAGATAACAACTAATGAGAATAAATTCAGTATTTAAAAAAATTAAATGTACATATTATAAGATAAATAATATATAACAATGTGGTTATGTACAATAAAAAAAGATTCTAAGAGAATTCATAGTTCTTTCACATACTGACATTCCAAATATTTGACAAACAACTTGGAATAAGTATTCACTTCAGTAAACTATTAGGCTGGAGCAAGAGGAATTGCAGTTTTTGCATTGTTGGAATTTGCCATTTGATATTGAAATACATTCTTCAATAAATGTGGTCATGTTATACTTCATTTTAATGGGCATTTCTCTATTTTTGCTAATGACTTATTACTTGCTGTTTATTTTATGTTTATTGTAGACTATGGAAATGATGTTATACAAAAAGCAAATTCAAGTGATTTTCTTATTCAAATTCAAAATGGGACCTAAGTAGCAGAGACAACTCGCAACATCACCAACACTTTGGGCCCAGGAATCACTAATGAACATACAGTGCAGTGGTGGTTCAAGGAGATTTGCAAAGCAGATGAAAGCTTTAAAGATGAGGAACATAGTGGCCAGCCATTGGAAGTTGACGATGACCAACTGAGACTGATCATCAAAGTGGATCCTCTTACAACTACATGAGAAGTTGCCTAAGGATTCAATGTCGATCATTCTGTGGTCATTTGGCATTTGAAGCAAATTGGAAAGGTGAAAAACTCAATAAGTGGGTGCCTCATGGGCTGAGTGGCAATTTTAAAAATCTGCGTTTTGAAGTGTTGTCATCTCTTATTCCACACAACAATGAACCATTTCTCGATTGGATTATGATGTGTGATAGAACACTGACTTTATACACTAACTAGTGATAACCAGCTCAATGGTGGGACTGAGAAGAAGCTCCAAAGCACTTCCCAAATCCAAATTTGCACCAAAAAAAGGTCATGGTCACTCTGTGGTGGTCTGCTGCTGATCTGATGCATTACAGCTTTCTGAATCCCAGTGAAACCATTATAGCAATTCCATGAGCTGCACTGAAAATTGCAATGCCTGCAGCCAGCATCGGTCAACAGAAAGACCCCAATTATCCACAACACCTGACTGCACGTCACACAGCCAATGCTTCAAAAGTTGAACGAATTGGGCTGTGAAGTTTTGCCTCATTTGTTATATTCACCTGACCTCTAGTCAACCTACTATCACTTATTCAAGCATCTCAACAACTTTTTGCTGGGAAAACACTTCCATAACCAGCAGGATGCAGAAAATGTTTTCCAAGAGTTCAGCAAATTCCAAAGCACAGATTTTTGTGCTACAGAAAGAAACAAACTTATTTCTGATTGGCAAAAATATGTTAGTTGTACTGATGCCTATTTTGATTAATAAGGATGTGTTTGAACCTATTATAATGATTTAAATTTCATAGTTCCAAATGATACTTATGTTTGCACCAACCTAATATTCGAACACATATCTAACTGTCTTCTTAGTATAGTATCAAGGCTAGAGTTTCCACCATTAAACATTTATCATGAATATTAAAAGTTTTAATCTCTAAAAATTTCCCAATTAAAATACAAATATAATTTAAATGTGAAAATCTTTGTCATCACTTAACGCAATAGATTTATTAGAAAACAATAAATGAGTAGAGGAAGGAAGGACACATAAATTAGGAAAGTTCTGAAAGAAAAAAACATACAGAGGAAGCAAAGTGTAACTACACAAATTTATCTGCTAAATTATTTCACCAAAGACTTGTTTTCAGACAAGCCCAAGTTAGTTAACAAAAACTGTGTGTGTGTGTGTGTGTGTGTGTGTGTGTGTGTGTGTGTGTGTGTGTGTGTTTAGGGCAGAGTCCAAAATGTGGTTGAGGGAAAAGACAGGAAGTGAGGCTTTGAAGAAACTTTATTTTCTGTTTTCTATACTCGGGCAATATGTATTTTTCTTGAATAAGAATTTTATATGTTTTTAAATATAAATGTCCCATTCTAAATAAACAATGACAACAAAAACATTTCATATTGCATATTTAAAGTGGTAGGAAAAAACTAGAGGAAGCACAATTAGAATAATTCTGTGTTTTGTTACTATAAACACTTAGGTTTTAAAGTATCTTTTATAAATACTTAAGAAAATAAAATAGACATTTCAAAGGTAGCTTCCAGTTCTGACCTGTCATGTTTTCTCTGTCAATAGCATGTCAATTCATTTTGCCCTTGGATACATCTATTTAAGTTATATAAGGAAAAACAGAAGAGAAAATAATACATTAAATAAAGCAGGAAAACAGTGTAATTTTACATGGCAAGTTGTTGTGCTCTGCTCAGCTTACTTATTCAGAGGGCACAGTTACTAATCCTATTTCATCCATTGCCTTGCAATATTTACACTGTATTTAAAAAGAGCTGGCTCAATTTTCCCGATATATTTCCTCATTTCCTTTCTGTTTTTATACCATCTTAAAATTTACCCCAAACGTGGATAGATATTTTGACTTATTTATCGCTGGTCAAAACTATAAAGAGGCAAATTTTCACTCTGTAACCCACCTGTGGCGTTTGATCTCAATTCTGGTTGCTGTCTGAGAATCAAGCCTTAAAAATGGATTCTAGGCAACAAGAATGACTTAAAATCTTTGTGAGGCCTCATTACCTTAACACAAGGAATGTCCTTGTTCCAAGGAGCAGGTTTAACAGTGACATTTTAATACAATATAATAAAATGATATGTGTATTACTTAAGACATCTTAAGTTACAAATGACAGAAAATGAACTCAATCGAGCTTAATAAAAAATGATTATATTGGCTTAGAGTACATTCCCCAATTATTTAAATTAATATGTATACACATATGCTTATGTTTATATTTAACAAATATAGATAGGAAAGACAGTAATGAAGGTTGACTTCAAAAGAATAACTAGGATAATCTTAAAACTCTACCTTTTTTATCTCTGCTTCTCTTTGAATATTGTTTCATCACTTTGTACGGCAGATTAATTTTCTTTACAAGGCCAAAAACAGTCAAACCAGAGTCAGTGCATTCATAAGACTGACATTCAAAGACAAATTTATTTTCTTTCTCTCTTTCTTTTTCTTTCTCTTCACCTCCCTCCCTCGCTTCCTTCTTCTCTCTCTTTCTCTCACTTTCTTTTCTTTCTTTCTTTCTTCTCTTTTTCTTGCCTAGCTTGAGGAAATCAAATATGAAGGATTAATCTGTTGATATTTTTTAGGTAAGAATAGGAAGCCTTAGCCTCGTAGTAGTTGCCCAACATTATGAAATAATTTTGCTTAAAGGAATTACAAGACATGCATATAAAAGTTTAACTTCCCTTAAAATTTAAGAATGGAGTCAAAATGTATGGGGATATATATTTATGACCAGATTTATGAAAAGATTATGTTTCAATACAGATATCATAACATGTTAATATTATATAAATATATATAGGGGACCAAATATTGCTTGTATTCTTCAAGTTTTAACTAGGCATATGAAATCACTCAACGAATGCAAAGTAGAGAAAACTGAATGAATAGGATTGGTTGTACTGGCGATGGAAAAGCTCAGTAAGAAAATAAAAACAACGAGATAATGCAAATTTCAGCAACCATGGGAAGCAGCCAATTCATTTTTGCTACAGCTAAAAAGGAAAGAGTCCATCCCATTCTGCTAAGAAGTCTGTCTGCAACAGCTGGATTTAGACAATCCTGTCTATAGGCATCAGACCACAGAGAAGCCATAAGCATTTCTAGAGAGGTCACTCTGGCAGAGTGCTAGAAATATGTGGGAAGAAGAAGAAATAACTCTGCTACTGCTTTTCTTTCATTCTACTGTCTCTCACCAAGGCCACCCATTGGCCAAATCTAGTCAAAGTTTTCTGACCTGAGAGCTTGGGAAATAAATCCCTAGGGTCAGGAACCATATCATATAAGCAGAGAAGGCAAATAGTGGGTAATGATCTTATGACTGTGTTTCTGTTTTCCTTATCAGTCTGGGTAGTTTGTGATGAAATGACTTTACTACTCATTTTGTTTTGTTTTCCATACAGCTTGTTTTTATTGAGATCTTACTAACTATATAACACTACTCTAGGTATTCTTAATATTATTGTTTTCAGAGTTCTGTGAAAATGAAATCTATTTTCTAAAGGTTGTAAATATTGAAACAGTCAAGTTATATAAATCTGCTTCAGATTTGTTCAAATTATATTTATTTTCAGTGTTTGGATCATATCTATTATTTCAGGAAAAGCAGTTGTCCTTGGTATAATTAAGATTCTAGAAGTTTAAAATGGCAGCAATATAAAAAAATAAACAGACTGAATGTGTACAAGACATAAAGACTTGTACTGAAAGGCGACATACAAAGAAATGAGTATTGAAAACATTGACAGTCCTTGAGGATAGCAGAAGACTCCAAACAGCAACCCTGTTGTACTTGATGATATTTGTTTCCTCTGCCTGGGGCTGAATAATTTTCCTGCTGATATGTTCAGTGAAAAAGACAACAATAATCCTTTCAGGATTTTTTCATTTATAATACAGAATGTTTGCTTACCAGTTATTGCCTATCTAAATTGCTCTGATACAAGAAATGCATGTTACAGCAATCATTTTGCTTTAAACATAGGTTCAATTTAATCTCTGTCCTCCTTTACAGCAAAATATTTTGTACTAACCTTGGTTGCTTAATGAGGCAAGGTTCTGTTCCTTTTCTTTCTTGTCTTACATTTTTGTGATCTATTTATTTATCTTTTACTTCATGGAGGATCAATGACCAGCAATAGTGAAAGCTTTTTTTTTTTCACATTTTGAAAACTGCAAGCATTTTTATCCTTCTGAGCTGAGGTAAACATCTTTCTGAACTGAGAAAAGTAGCCATTTGGATTTTCCTGATAAAGTTTTCTTAATACCTCACTTTCCCATTACCTTCTAAGAAACATCTAGAAGTTGTGCTAAAGAAGAGTACTCTCTTCCTTTTAATCTCCCCACCACTCTATCTTTTCACCATGTTTTATTTCTTCAGAGAGCTTAATACTATCTACTTTATCTTGTTCATTTGCTTATATTCCATTTCTATCCTGTCCTACTGAATGTGAGCTCCTTGAAGGTAGGAAATTTTTCTTGTTTATTTATGCTGTCTTTTAGGCCTAAAATAGTGCCTAACACATTCCATGTGCTTTTAAAATATGTGTTGATTGGGTGATGAGGAGAAAATTAACATGCATGTTATTTGCTAGTTCTGTGAGATAGATATTAATCTTTCATTTAATTCCTTTAACATTCAGAAACTACATATTCTACCAATTTGGGACCTTCTTAAAAATAAGGACTTGGTTTCAATCAATTGTATAATGTAACCAGGAACAAGCAGAGTGACTGACATATAATATAATGGGTATTCATCAGATGCTTACTGAATGAGAGAATGCATAAATGAGGAACAGCCTACTAAACCACTTCCAAACATTCGTTGATTCTTTGATTGATTTATTCAGCAAATATTAGAATGACCACTATGTGCCAGCAAGTGCCTAGAAACAAGGGCTGCATCGATTAATAAAATAAATCGTCTGTTCTTATGTATCTTACAAATAGATTTTAGAAGAAAATAGCAACTAGATTAATAATATCATAATTGTCCAGTGAGTTGATGACCAAATGATAGTAGTGCATGTGTGTTTTAACCTCTGTTGGAAGGTATGAGAATGTATTTAAACCTTGGTCAGAGGTCTCAAATCTTGAGGCCAAAGACTTTAGCAGCCTGGTGAGCAGCCATTATCTTTCGGGTAAATGTTTTCCTAAGTGAAACATTACTAGCCAGTTATAGCATTGTTTCTCAGATTTTATTTTGATCAGCCCTTTTAGGTGAAATAATCGAAAATACTAGAATAAAACAGAACAGAATAGAAAATTTAGCATGCTCACACTTGCCAATTAAGTTGACAAATTCACTTGCCAAGAATTAGTACTGTTTTATGAATCCTGCATTTAAATGTGTGTGTATGTGTGTATTTTTGTCCTGGCTTATTATGGTATAAATTATGTTTATTGTAGGCTGAAGTAAGAAAAAAAATGGACTGAAAGTCATTAGGTGCTAAAGAAACAAGAACAGAGTCCAGACTGTAGGATAAAGAACGTGGAGGGAAGCAGACTGTAGGATAAACGTGGAGGGAAGAACGTGGAGGAATCCAGACTGTAGGATAAAGAACGTGGAGGGAAGCACAGGGAGGGACTGCTGACCTTGGGGGTGGCTCTGGCTAGAGTAAGTCTTTCATCCACGAAGCACATACACAAAATCTAAATGCAAGGAAGTGAGGCAGAGATGATGAAGAGGCAGCCAGTCCTATGAATGGGGGAAATAAGAGGATACCTAAATGTGTTATATGTGTGTGGGCAAGTGTACAATCAAGGTGATAGATTTGGGTATAGGAGAACATGTTCATCCTCAGAGAAGCTAGTTTACAAAGAAGTAATAAAGGATGAGTAATTACTTTTATAAGGTAGGGTCTGTGAAGATATTCAGACCTCACTAGATAAGGTGAAGCTGTCATGGGATCCTTAGGGTGTTGCTTCAACCAGCCAGAAACCTCTCTGGCCATTGGTGCTCTGCTTGGGTTTTGGTTGCGTCTGCTGGGCTTGTTCTGACTCCCTGGCCTGGCAGGCTGCACATGGCTCATGCTACCAGCCTGGATCCCATGCCTGCCAAGGGCAAGCCAGGTGCAGAGGGATGAGGTGCATGTGAGCGAGTGAGTGAGGGATCCGGCCACTGTGCACAGCCAGGCATGCCAGCTGCAGCAGGGCAGGAAGCTTCAGGCACCAGCACAGCTGCCAGCACTGTGCGAGGCTGCAGCTGGACGAGATGTACTGCACGCAGCTTCTATTGCAGGCACCTGCATCTGGACAAGAGGACCACAGTAGCACCTTGAAGCTTGGAGATACCAGAAACCACACAGTACAACTACAGGCTTGGCTCAAGGAGCACCTAGGTGTGGGCTCCCCAAAGGTCCACAGCTCTTCTCTCATCACCCACAACAGGGCAAGTGGGGGTGTGTTTCAGCCCTGTTTGGGTTACAGCTCTTTCAGTCCACCACTTAGCGGGTCCCAAGTTCTTGTCCTGCATCCAGGAAGAATGAGGTTTGCAGACAACTGGAAGTTGAGCAAGGCAGAGAGGACTTCACTGAGCGACAGAACAGTTCTCAGGAGACCTGCAGTGGGTAGCTCCTTTCCACAGGCAGGTTGTCCCAGTGTCTGTGTGAATCTAGATGAGTCTGGGGTTTTTATAAGTTTGGAAAGGAACAACTTGTGCTGATTGGTCCATGGGTGGCCATGGAGAGGCCTGGAAAAAGCATCGTAAGTTTTCAACATAAGCATCAACAGACTTCAACTCCACCCAGAATTGACAATCCTGCCTCCAGGCTTTAGGTAGTCAAGTTCCTGGCTTGAAGGTGGCATTTCCCCAGGGACCTGTCCCATTCTGCCCAAAAACCTGTCTGCCTCCTGCCATCAACATGCTGTCCATGGTGCCCAGGGTGTTCATGCCAAGGGGTGCCTGCAGGCCCACACCAAGCTGCACTCAACCCCCAACCCCTGCCTCCCTTCCATGCTCATGGATGCCCAAAGTTCAGAGGGGGCTGAGGAGGCAGGAGGCTGGTGTGTCAGCACTGCCCCAAGCACACAGACACCTGGACGGATCACAACAGCACCCAGGCTTGGCCACAACTTTGCTCTACACTGAAGCAAGTGCCAGGCCAGGAGAGGCCAGACAGCGGGAGCAGTGGCTTTCTAAGCCTCCAAGAGTGCAAGGATGCCAGATCCAGAGCTGTGGCTGGGCAACTGCCGCTGTGCTTGGGAGTATGGGGCTCCCACCTTACCAACTCAGTAGGGGGCGGGGCTCCCACCTGTTCTCATTCCCATGGCCCTGCAGAACCCACAACCCCAGTCACACATCTCCTGCTGCAGCCAGTGTCTTCACAGTGGCTGCTCTAGACAGGCCACTGCTGCCATCAAATCTGAGTGTCAATTACTTAAAAACAAGAGATGGATGATAGAATAAGCTGGCATAGAAACCTTATTAGAAAAAAAACAAAGCAACATTCTACCATATTTGTTTTGAAATGGGGAGTAAGAAAGTGATAAGGTTATAGGAGTAGCTGCTATTGTCAATGGATGGCAATTGACTCAGAAACTGGCTGGCAGGGAAGATCTGGGCTTTCTACATTTGTATGAAAGGAGTTTCTGTAAATTTCATTTAGAATAGCTGGGTAAGCCCCAGAAGCTGGAAACAAGTTTGGAAACGGCAATTCACAAACTGTCACCAAGTAATTCACTAATATTGCAAGTGAAAACAAGAATGCTGACTTACCCACCTCCAGGATTTAAGAGCATCAGAAGAGATAACATATGAACAAAGTATTGGTTGTTTTAGGAGTAGATATCAACATTATTATTATTGCTTTTTCCCTTTGTGTGGATGATTGTTAAGCTAGCATACAGCAAAGATTAGGTAAATGGTAGTAGGAGATTATAAAGCTCTAATTTGAGACAAGATGATAGAGTGGAGAGTTTGCCTGTGTTAGAAGAAACAATAACAGCAACATCAGAGGAAGAAAACATTTAGTTGAAGGAATTTGTTTTCAAATGTTTTTGGTAATTGCCTCAGGTCTTCAACAAAAAGGATAGATAAGTGATCTGGGGAAATACTTTTTGTACTTTGGGAATAAATTATAATTCACTATCTTTATATCAGTCTAAATTCATCAACTCAGTTTCTTGGCTTTTCTAAGCTTGGTTACATTCACATTGATTTTATCATTTTTAATACTGTATCATATAATTTAGAGAATGAAAAAAATGTTTTTCTCTGAAATGTATTATTTCCTTATATCTTTTTCCTTTAAGGTACTCAAGAGAGAATATTGGCAATTATTCTACTCAGCCTGGACTGCTGTAACAGAATATCACAGACTGGATGGCTTATAAACAACAGAAATTTATTTCTCATAGTTCTGAAGCCTGGAAGTCTGAGGTCAGGGTGCCAGGAAGCTCTGGTTCTGATGAGGGACCTCTTCTAGGTTGCAAACTGCTGCATTCTTACTCCTCACATGGCAGAAAAAGGGCAAGAGACCTCTCTGAGTTGTCTTTTATAAGGGCATTAATCTGTCTCCTGAGGGCTCCTCTGCTATGACATAATTACCTCCGAAAGGCCCCATCCTCCAGCACCAATCTTTGGTGGGTTAGGATTTCAACATATGAATTTTGGGAGAGACATAGCATTCAGTTCATGACAGCAATGGAAGTGTTTATTTTGAATTTTCTTTACCACTTGCAGAAACAATTTTTAGCCTCACAGAAGACAGAATGAATTTTTTTAAAAAACTTATGATGTGCTTTCTCTTAAAAGCGGTGTCAATGTCTATATAAAGATCCAGGTGAAGAGCCTCTTGTAACTTGTGATTTGAATTTTTGTAATGCACCAGCATGCACTAGTAAAAACATAAAACTTAAATCTGTCCTTGTCTTTTCTTTGCTCTAAGCTATTTTAGGATGGGCATACCATTTAGTCATCTTTTTAATTATGTGCCCTGCCTAAGGGAGTTAGTTGCAATTAATAAATATCTATTAAATTGAATTACACAGATGTGACAAAATAGTCCTACTAAGTTTTAAAATTTGTAGTTTTCTTCTAAAGAAATCAGTATCAGAATAATACTTTTGGATATTTATGTTTAATAAATAAAACCTTGGCCTCCTTGGTTCACATTCCATAGACATTAATGAAATACTTTTAAACGAAAAGTTGGACCACAGAATCAGCCTCCGTTTATCAAGTAAATATTTGGCAAGTATGACTTTCACCCATGCAAAGAGAGTCACACTGACCTTTTTATAGTGCTACTTCTTTCAATTCTAGTTCATGTGCTGCCAAAGGAGGCTAAACTCTACATCCAGTTGGACAAATTTTATTATAGTTGGAATAAATTACATTAAAATAGTACTTTAATATTATCTACAAAATAATGGAACAACAATGACAAGGACAACAGCAACAAAAACCTCTCAATAGTTTCATCTTTTAAATTTGAAGTGAGAATAAATTGCTAAGAATAACCTTCTAAATTTGGGTTCCATAGACCTTAACACTTCTTTTGCTGTCGTTAATGTACATGTTTAAGAGTTGTTTCTATGGAAAACTTCTAGCCATATTTAAATTCTATCAATTTCCTAAAGAGAATGTATAGATGCATCATATTAGCAACATATTTTCATCAAACAAAACTCTCTGAAGATTTGAAAACAAATGAAGCTTCAAAATTTCCATTTTGAAGAGGAGATTATCCTGGGCCCTCAGTGAAGCACATTTATTGAGATCTTCAGCAGAACACATTTATTCATTTTATTATACAAATCATCACCCAGAAAGGCAATTCTTTCATAATATTCCATTGATGCAAAAAACAAACAAACAAACAAAAAAACTTAATTTTGAAGAATCACAAGACTTCCTTAGAGCTGCAACACATTTTTGAACTCCTGATAGAGGATCTGGATAACATTTCCTCTCTGGGAGAATGCATTTAGTAGTCTACAATGGCAGCACATTTATGTGGGTCTTTTAAATTGTCATCATCTGCTGAACTCTAAGAAGTTTAGGTTCCAACAGTGATCCCATTAAAGTTCTTTTTTCCCCTGAGGATTTTCAATTCTGGAAAAAATAAAAAATCACCCCATGATTTTGCACACAGGATAACAACCTGAGGAAAATTTAATTTAAACCATTCTCTATGTGGCTTTGTGCACAATGTTAGGTTATTTATATCTTATAGAATGTAAAAGAAAAAATATCTCATAGTTTTTTTTTTCCAAATATGTGGGAAATGTTGCTAATATGTAGAATAATTGTTTCTTGATGAACAGTATCTAGTAAATATTTTATTATTTAAATTACATATTGTATCCTACAGGTAATAAAAACTCATGGGAATTTCAACCATTGGATATTTCAAGGTTGAAAATATACTTCAAAATACAGTAATATTTTATTAAGTTGAAGAGGAATTTATAGTTTAAAAATTGTACATAATTTCATGATTTATGTCTTACTAAACAATATATGTTTGTATTAGAATAACTAAAGACAAAGTTGAATAGCCAGTAATTTTCTTACATTGAAAATATATCTGGCAGAATGATGTTTTCAGATATTAAACTAGTTTGTTTTCCATATTCCCAGGTACCCCATGACCTTTGCCAAAATACTCCATTTCAAAAATCAAGGCAAAAATATCATTTATTTTATAAACAACAGATTTAGAGGAATAGGTTAAAAGTTTAAACTGAACTTAAGATGCTCTGAATTGAGAAAATAATTGAATCAGAAGCTAAGAAGGATTTTTTTCCAACTCAACTCCCAGGAATATTAGTGTTAGAATACCCATAAAGGATGGTCAGTTGAGTGAAGAATCCTCTGCTTGAAGCTTTTATCCCCCAAGTGACCAAGTGTTCCTGCACCAGTGTGGTAGGAAGCAAGCAGAAATGAATTTGTGAAATGTCTGCATAGATGTGTCTGAGGTAGCCTATATAGTATCCCCTAGCTTTAGTGTGCTTTCATTACCTAGGGGTACCAGTAACAGGGTGCCAGGAGCGAACAAACTTGACACGTGTTGCTGTCTGGATGAGGAGAAAAAAGCCATGAAATTTGTGAAGCTTTAGAGATTAGTTGCAAAAGTAGATTTCAGTAAGTGAATCAATAAGACTAAATGATTAGAGATTATACCAAAAATATGATAGTCTTTTAATGCCTCAGGCCCTTACAACTTTAATTAACTTTAAAACACTGAAGCAAGGGGGAGAAAAGAGGGATGGAAAAAGGTTGAATTGACTGACAACAAACATCTACTGTGTGGATAAGACAAAGCAATTCACATTATTGAAGGATGACAATAAATTTCTCCCACATGAATTTATGAAATGTGATGTTTATTGGTTACATATGTGTGAACTATACTCCAGTTAACTCTATTCATTTTAAACTACGTTTCATGCAGAAATTTATGATTTTTTTGAGTTACATCAAATATTGTCATGTAGCACATTGTAATTACACTATGAGGATGTGGCTGAGTTGTGTGGGGTATAAGTAGGAAAAGGTCTCTGGCTAAATAAAGAATGATACTGTGGGGCTATTCGAAAAACAACAGACTAGGGTCCTTGTTTTGTCATTATCTAAGTATTTGAAAATGTCCTGTATAACCTGGCTTAGTTTCCTTACATAATTAGCTCTGACAAAGAGAAAAGTAGACACCGACAGCTGGAAGATGCTCTGACACTATCATTTATGCCTTAGTGTTGCTAGGAGCTGGCTGGCTCGGCACTCACAGCCAGGCCATGGTGTTCTATTCTACTGTTTGACAAAAACAACCTCAAAGTACATTCACATCAGAAAGGGTACTGCGATTACAAAGGAATAAGACAAAAACAAGCCTCCTCCATAATTTTACCTGAGCACAGAATAAGCCAAGAACAATGTCCAAAACTAAGAGGTGATCAAATGCACTGTCTATTCTGGTTAATATGTGTAACTGCTGCTCCTAGCCTCTATTTGCTCCACTTAACTTGTAGGTTAAGAATGATTAAGGTATTAGATCATTAAATGACTTGCTTTATTGGCATTATTGAATTCAGGGCAGATCTCACTTCTTTAAAACCTCCCTAAAATCACCAATTTTAAAGCAAAAACTCTTGCAGTTATATTGTTTGGGTCTGTGTCCTTGTCCAAATCTCACATCAAACTGTAATATCCCCAACACTAGAGGTGGGATCTGGTGGGAAGTCATCAAATTATGGGGCCAGATTTCCCCTTTGGTAACATTCTCCTGATAGTGGGTGAGTTATGATGAGATCTAGTTGTTTAAAGGTATGTAGCAGCTCCCCTCTCTCTTCCTCTTGCTCTGGCCATGTGATGATATGCTTGGTTTCCTTTGCCTTCCACCATGCTTGTAAGTTTTCTGAGGCCTCTCCAGCCATGCCTCCCATACAGCCTGTGGAACGGTCAGCCAATTAAACCTCTTTTCTTCATAAATTACCCAATCTCAGGTATTTACTTATAGCAGTGCAAGAATGAACCAATACATGCAGTAATAGCTTTTTACACCATCTTAATAAAATAGCCTAAAATTTTCTGTGGTATGCAGTCTTCCTCATCGCAATTAGGTAAGCCCAACTTTGTGTGACTACCAGTGTGTTCCTGATAAGTTTTGTCTAGAGGGTATTGACAGCTCCATAAAGGAGGTAAAATTCCTTGATTACCATTATATCTCCAGCATCTTGGCAGTCTCTTGGAACACAGTTACTATCCCACAAATATCTGTTATAATTAATAAACATGTGTTATTAATTTTATATAACTACTATAAAAATAGAGAATTGATTTTTATAAGAAGCTCTGCAAGAGATGAGAGATGGTAATTTTTAAGTTTCCAGTGAACTAGCTGATATTTGGAAGTGTCTCCTCCAATACTGCAGAGTCTAAAAGATGTATAAATTCATAATATCCAGGAATAAAAAGAAATAGAACTCTTTAAAATGCCAGCCACAAAGTCTGAGTTATCAGTGGATTAAATCTTTATTAAAAATAAATTTTATTTATAATAAATCTTTAATAAATATTTAATCCACCGATAACTCAGACTTCATTATAGTACAGTTTAGAGAAAAATGCCCATTATTTCACAAAATATGAACGTCTGGAACTCAGTTTCACTGATTCCTCCAGATCATGGTCAGCATTAAGAATAAAATCAAGGCAAAACAAAACAAATGAATTTAAAAGAAAACAAACTACAATTACCAAAATGTATTTCTCTTTAGTAAAGATTTGGATGAAAATGCAAAATTAATTATGTACTATCAATGATAAATGAAGATTCACTTTTTTATAAAAAGCAATACAATCTACTCTAATTAACTGATATATTCCATACCAACATGATCTGGCTAATACTGTCAGTCAATTTGTAACCATATTTTATTTTCTTGGTAGTGTCTTTCTGGCAGTACTTCTCATAGTACTTGCGTACTATCCACTTAAGTTTCGAACATAGCAATGTCAGTCTCATTCTGGTTTTATTATCACATCTTATCATATAAGAAAACCAATAAAGTTTATTATATACTGAATATGAAAGGGAAATGCTAATGATCACACTTTTATGTATTCGACCATTTCATGTAACTATAATTTATGAGTATTTTATGTGAAAGTGTGTGGAAACTGAATATTAAGTCAGCTGCGGAATCATTTATGTATTATGGCTGCTGAAAAAGTACCAATTTTTTTATTTTTGCTATGTTTGGAATTCAAAATAATACACAGACCAGTATCATAAGCATATTAGTGACTAGATACACATTTTTATTTATATCAGCTACCTTTTTGCTAGCTTTTCAAATTATTTGTTGATATTCTGAATAATTTTTTTCTACCTTAAAGAAAGTTTAGGAGAATATTTGTGGCTTTATCAGCTTTACCTTACTTTTTTTCAATGCATGGTTGGTGTTTACTATCTTTTGCACAATGGCACATAAAATTTCTGAATTGGCCAGTATGTAAGCTATTATATAGTCTGTAAGTTGAAGGTAACTGCATTGGTTGTTCAGTTTTTAAATCTATTAACAAAGTTCTATTTAAATTATGCAAAGAGCGGTATGTTATCAAACTAAACATTTGAATAACTTGGTTAAGAAGACAAATTATGTGGAGTATAAAGATATATAGGTGTTTACTAATATGCCATAATAAAAAATGAGCCAAATATTGGTCATTATGTTTAACCTTCGTTTTACTTAGCATCACAAGTAGAAATATATTCACCAACACAAAGTCCTGGAACACAGCCAGTGCAACAGCGGTGAAGTTATTCTTTGCTACAGTGCAGCTCCACTGGACTAAACAAGAATAAAAAATGGATGACAGCAGCACATCTGGTCAGCTGTAGTATGGCGAGCTGAACTGGGGAGATCTCAAATAGGGCAGGTTGAAGAAACATGCGGCAGACACACTGAAGAATAATTTCAAGTAATGAAGCATGGCTGCAGAAGACTTGGAAATAATACCAGGGGACAGACTGACCCAATGTGGAGCAATTGGAGCAGCAAAGGTGTGCAGCCAGGTGAAGCTGCAGCATTTCAGCTTGCAACAGCTTTTGCAAAGAGCAGTGACTCTCCCAATCAAAGAGCCCCATCCACTTGTATTATCTGAGTAACCATGGCGAATTTCTTACCATACTTTTTAGTAGTACTAAAATTTTTTAAATTTTTTTATGAAAAATAGTCAGTGCTATTTTCAATTAGTGGCAAGTTTCCAAAAGTTCTTGCATAATGACTAGTACCATACACAAATTAAACACACAGTATGTTTGGACGCAGGTGTGTCCATACAGGAAATAATCATGTTAGGGAACTTTCACATATCTGTGTGCCTTCACAGCTTTCCTGGAAGATTAGTTAATCCATGGCTGTCAGGATACAGTGAAGTAGCTAAAAGCAGTTTTAGGAGTCAAACCAGCTAAGAGTTAAAATCATGTCCAAAACAATTAAAACAATTTTAGCCCTGGGCAAGTTGCAAACCTCTCTTACCTGTCATTACCGTATTTGTATAAAGAGGCACTCATAGGGCTATTGAAAGTATACGTTCAGAAAATGGTCAGCACTGTGCCTGACTACATCCTTATTACCAGGGAACCTATTTTTTTTTTCTAAATAGTCCATATAAATTAAACAAGAATTCAATAGCTCTAATACACAATAGTGGTGTTTCAAGGAAATGTATAGAATCTGTGCAAAATGAAGTATGGGTTCTATTCAACATTACAGTACCTTTTTATGTGAAAAGAAACTAAATGGTAATGAAAAATACTAGTTTCTGAAGGAATATTTTAAAAAGTGGATAAAATTTATATATGAATTATATTTGAAATGGACTTTCAATTGAACTCTATGTGGTCTTTGTATTTTCCATCTTTATCTATCTGATTACCACTATAGTGCCTGAGAGAACAGCTTAATAGCTAAGTGGTTATAGAATGGCTTAAAATATCAAAAGATGTGTTGTCATATAAGAAGAATAACTTTTTTTGGCCCCAGATAATTAAAGAAAACTTAGCTTTATTTTTAAATTATATATTTGAAGCCCAGTACTACTTAAAATAATCAAATTATTCCTTTTTCCTTTAATTTGGGTGGAATACCACTATAGAATTTTGTTATCATTTATCTCTTTCAGTAATTTTCTTTATGTGATTGAAAGGTCCATCTTTGATCTGACCAAATTATTTTCAATTTTATACCTTTGTATTTGCATTATTAAAATATCTAATAACTTTATTTCATATTTATCATTTAGATATTATGTAACATATAATTTATAATTTTTAAAATTAATATGTCTATGGTCCTTTAGCTGCTATTTATAAATTTACATAATTTTTACATAAATACCACTGAAATTTAAAACCTGATTCAAGTATACGATTAGAATAATGATCTGTCCCTGCTAGACAGTAACCATTTATAGAGATATATTTTGAGTTGTACCTTATTTTGTATAACACACCTTCCATCTGATGTTTAGAAACAACGATAAATTTGATCATGGAGATTAAATAATTCACTTCGAATTTTTCTTAGGTTCGTTTTGTGTGTTCTAATTTACCATGTTAAATTTTGTGCTCATTGCAAATAAAGGCTTTCAGTCTTTGACTACATGATTTCCACTTTTCTTACAAGGGGCTCCTGATGCCCTTGGATAGACAGAAAGATCAAGTTCAAGGGATGTTACTGAAGACGTCAGTTATCTGGAGACTGGTAGCCCATAGAAAAACTTTAGGTAATCAAGTTCAAAGTAAATGTAATGATTGGAAGAAATGTCTAATCCGAACAAAGTCTCTCCTATCCTTTCCACTAATATGGCTAAACTTTATTTAAAGATATTTAGTGAATTTGCCACAACAACCTCATTAACAAAATTTTTCTACAGTTTGATTGACCTTACTGTCAAAAAGTTTGCCATATATCTAAGATAAATATAATTTTCTTCAACTTAAGTCCAGCATGTTTAGTTTAACATTAACATCTAATGTTATTATTTCTCCTAAATTTTACCAGATTCTTATAATGTCACCAGAAACCTTAATTAACTAATCATATATTGTTTTGAGTTAATTTTCTGATTTTTAAAAATAAAAAATCTTCATAGTTTTGTGATTTTATAACTATCTTTTAATTGGTTTCTATTTTACTGAATTCAACTTTTCAATGACTTATAATGATTCAAAATTCACAATAGGTGTGTCTTTCAAAGAGCTTAGTGCTTATCACAAAAATCATCCTATAGGTCTCTACTACTTTCCAGTGAAGAAAAAAAAAATTTTAAAGTACAGAACCATGTTGAAACATAAGTTAAAATTTGAATCCCAAACTACTTAAAGAAAACAGTTTTTCAAGCCTTCATAGATTTCTTAGGGTTGCACTTTCATTTACCAATCTTTATATCCTATAAAATTTACTTTATCCATTGAAATAAAGCATTTTTTTCTGAATATTTGGGTTAATTGCTATCTTTCATATTTCAATATTATATAATTTTTAGACATTACATTTTAATATCAATAATGACTACATCTCAGATTCAAAGTGTCTAGAAAACAGGTTCTTATAATTTCTTCTAGGCAATTTAGGATGCCAGTGCACCCTGATAGCTACTTAGGCAAGATGATTAAACAAGGTTGGGAGAAAACAATATTCACAGTTATTTTGGAATGTTGCTGAAAAGTAGATTATACACATTAGGTAACCAAATTATATTAGTTTATTTTCTAGGATACATATATTCAAATAATTTTCTTTATTTGTGTCAAGACATTATCGGCCTTTTTGTTTTTTTTTTAAGACAGAGTTTCGATCTTGATGCCAGGCTGGAGTGCAGTGCAATCTTGGCTCACAGCGATCTCTGCCTCCAGGGTACAAAGATTCTCCTGCCTCAGCTTCCTAAGTAGCTGGGATTACAGGCGTGCACCATGATGGCTGGCTAATTTTTTGTTTTAATAGAGGGGCAGTGTCACCATGCTGGCCATGCTGGTCTTGACTCCTGACCTCAACTGATCCGCCTGCCTCGGCCCCCCAAAGTGCTGGGATTACAGGCATGAGCCACCATACCTGGTCTATTTTGTCTTTTTAACAGTTAATATATGATTTAATTTTTTTCTAAAAATAAAATACAATGCAAAATTTTCAATAACAGCCAGGAATTTTAGGTCTGCATCCACGTTAAGAAATTCCTTTGGATGTTCTTCATAATGGGAATTCTCAATTATTCTGCCCCTAAATCATTTCAGCATATGCTAACAGCTATAAGATAACCAAAGGCTGGAAGCAGTGGCTCAGGCCTGTAATTCCAGCACTTGGAGAGGTGGAGGCGGGTGGATCACGAGGTCAGAAGATGAAGATCATCCTGGCTAACACGGTGAAACCTTGTCTCTATTAAAAATACAAAAATTTAGCCAGGCACGGTGGCACAGTCTGTAGTCCCAGCAACTCAGGAGGCTGAGGCATGAGAATCGCTTAAACCCAGGACGGGGAGGTTGAAGTAAGCCAAGATCATGTCGCTGCATTCCAGCCTGGGCAACAGAGCAAGACTCCATCTCAAAAAAACAAAACAAAAACAAAAAACAAAACAAAACAAAAAAACTGGAGTTGGGGGGACAGGAACAGGAGGGGGAAAGGAATGAAAAAAAATCCAAAGAAATACAACCTGCCAAAATACCACAGACATTTAGTAATTCTTCTTTAAATGAGAAATAATTGTTAAAATGTTGTTTGAAATTGAATTTTAGTGATAGCAGTCTTATCCACTGCTATCACTAAAATGCTTATTTATTTCTACTTAAACCCCTTCTACTTCCATAATTCTGAGCATTTTGGAGATACTACCTTGCTTTTAGTTCCCTTGTCTACAATCCACATTGCTAACCAATTGCTCCTAAATATCCATCTGCAACTTTGGCTGATATCCTGAGTAATACTCTTTAGTTTTCAATGGTCTACTACAATTTTACATAAATGCCTTATTCAATATTAATCTGAAAAATATTTTTTGAGAATGTAGAACAGGTGAAGCTTGGAGCACTGGGGATAGGTTGACATTCAATAGAAAATAATCCTATCTTTTTGAAGAAAATATTCTACTGAAGGAGGAACTTAAAATAAATATATTTAGCAAGTAATTGATATCATATAATACAAAATAAAAATTATTATTTTTTTAAATCAAGGTGGATAAGAGAGGTAAGAAGCTTCAGAGCATTGTGGTAAGCCTTACTGAGAATTTGACATCTGATCAAAAACAAACAAAGGTGGGCAAGAAGCCTGTGAGGAGAGAATGTTCCAAGCACAAGTAACAACCAGTGCAAAAGTCCTGTTGCATGAGTATTCCTGGCATAATTAAAGAATAGCAAAAAAGTCCAGGGGAGTAGTAGAAGAGGAGATGGATAAAAGAAGATCATAACATATAAATCTTTAGAAGCTATTGTAAAAAAACAAATAGCATTACTGTTAAAGAAAATGATGGTACCATTAGAGAGTTCTGAGAAAAGCGACACAATCATCTACTTCATGTCTTAAGACAATCTCTTTAATGCCTTTATTAATTTTTTAAAATATATAAACACCCAGAAATTAAATTAGAATGGGTTAGACCAAGGTGGTAGCAGTGGTGTGACAGTGGGAAGTGGTTGGATTCTGAAGTAATTCAATCATTGCATCAGTAAAAAAGAGAATACACAGATTATTTCATGGATTTTTGGCTGGAAAAACTGAAGGATGCAGTTGACATTAACTGAAATGGAGATGACTATAGGAGGAAAAGATGTGATGAGGAAACCAAGAGTGTGGGCACTTTAATTTTAAATGTCCAAATGTAATATATGTCTCGTTATCCTGCTATTTTTTCGTTCCCTATCTTGATTTACTTTTGCCATCAATCTCTGCCAATGCTATTTAATGTTACTTTTTTACATCCCTATTATAATTTCCTACTGTTATTGTCATTGCTTAGACAAGTCATATCATTCTATAACAAGTCTTTTATTCCTGACGATTTCCAACATACAAAATTAACCACTATATATGTGTTGTGGGATCTTTGGGGTGTCACTTTGCCAGTCAGAAATTTCTGTGGCTGGGGACATCTTCTGCCTGAGTATTGCTTATGTCCACTGGGCTTGTTCCACCCACTCGGCCCTGCAAGCTGCGCTTGCTCCTGCTACTGGCCCAGATTTCACACCCGCTAAGGGCAAGCCAGGCACAGTGTGGTGAGGGGAGTGTAGGCAAACAAGCCTGGGGATTGTCCACTGTGCACAGCCAGGTGCTCCAGTTGTTGTGGTGGGGCAGGTAGCTCAAGGCCCTGGCACAGGTTTGGGCTCTGTGCAAAGCTGTGGCTGGACCAAATGTACACACATGGCTTCTGCTGCAGGCACCCACATCTGGAAAAGGAAAATGTGCTGGCACTTGGAGAAGCCAGGAACTGCAAAGCCCCAAGGAGGGTGACACAGCCCTGGCTCGGGAAGCCCCTAAGTCTGGGTTCCCTGAAGAACTGCAGCTCTTCTCTACTTCTCATCAACTACAACATGGTGAGCTGGGAGATATGTTTCAGCCCTGTTTGTATTACAGCTCTCTCAATCTCACCATTGGGTGTGTGCTGAGTTCTTGCCCCATATCCAGGAAGAATGAGGTACATGGACAGCTGAAAGGGGAACAAAGCAGAGAAGAATTTCTTTGAGCCACAGAACAGCTCTCAGGAGACCCACAGTGGGTAGCTCCTTGCTGCAGGCAGGTGTCCCAACATCTGTCTAGCTCTCATTGGAGAGGAGCCCTGCAGTGGGTAGTTTATTTTTGCAGGCAAGTCATCCCAACATCTGTGTGAGTCTGACTGAGTCTGGGGTTTCTAGGAGCTCAGAAGGGAGCAAGTATGTGCTGACTGGTCCATGGACAGCCATGAGCCGGCTCAGAAAAATCACTATAATTTCTCACTCTGGGAAATGCGGACTCCACCCGGAACTGGCAGCTCCACTGACAGGCTTCAGGTTGTCGTTGGCTTTTAAGAGGGGTTTCACCTCAGAACAGCCCCTATCCACCGAGGAACCTGTCTGCCTCCTCCATCAAAATGCTGTCCATGGCGCCCAGGTGGTTCATGCTGAGAGGCATCTGTAGGCCCAGGCTGAGCCGCCCTCATCCCCCAGTGAACTTCCTCCCACACTCATCAGTGCCCAAAGTCTAAAGGGGGCCGAGGTGGCAGGGGTCTGGCGCATCAGTGCCATTTAGAGCACGTGCACATCCAGCCAGGTTGTCATAGTACCTGGGCTTGGCCACAACTTTACTCCACACCAGACTGGGCACTGGGAGTGGGGAAAGGCCAGACAGTGGGAGCAGGCACTTCCAAGCATAGGCAGGCAGAGACTTACGAAGCGTCTGAGAGCACAGGGACACCGGGAATTGAAGCTACAACTGGACAGCTGCAGCTGCACCCAGGAGCATGAAGCACATAACACTTTCCACACCTACATTACTGCAGCTGGCATCTTTACAGCATCTACTCCAGATGGGCCACCATTGCCATCATATGTGTGCCTCAGCTTGGATCAACAAAAATGGACAGTTCTATTAGCTACATCTATTCCTTTCTCCAGCATTTCCTTCCTTTTCTTTCCTTCTTTCTTTCTAATTAGGGAATTTGTTTCTATATGTCTTTCAAAAAGAGGACATTTTTCTTAAACAAGTGTAATGCTATTATTGCATCTCAAGCATTAATAATAATTACTTAATATTTTCTAATGCCTTCTCCATAATAAAAGTCCTGATTATTTTTAAAAATAGTTTCTTTAAAATAGTGTTCAAATGAGGTCCAACCATTGTAATCATATGTTAATGAATTATCTTTTAATCCTGATGGAGTAAAGCTAGAATAGTTTTTTTTTTTTTTACATTTTTCCTTCAAAAAGGCAAAAGTTTGCTAAAGAAAATAAGTTAGATATTCTGAAGAATATACCTAATTTTGGACTTAGCTGATTGTTTCTTGTTGGTGTTGATCAATTTATCCCTGCTTCCCTTGTACTTTCTATTGACTTCCTGTTGAATGATAACTCAATATAGGGTTGATTATAGTCAAGTTCAATTTGCATATGTATGTGGGGTGGGTGAGCATGTTGTGTGCATGTGTGCTTATGTAGAAATACTTCATAGGTGGTGCTGTCAAAAATAGTCTCTTAACTGTCTCTATTCTCTCTTTCTTTATATGACTGGCAGAATTATCTATTTGGAAAATAGATCTTCTAAAATTCTTAATGCTTAAATAATAAAGCCTAAAGTTTTAAGCCAGCAATTCCACACCTTTCACAATGTGGCCATGAAGTCTGTGCTCTAGCAGCCTATGATCGCTGACTGCTGGCTCCTCATCACTGTCAAACCCATAGTGAGTTTTAAGAATTACCAGAAAGGATATTTTGAAGGCACTTTGAATGGTGCTGGTATACGAAAGAACTAAAAAAAAAAAAAAAATAGTAGTTTTCTTTTTTTAATACACTTTTATATGTTATTCCTTAAACTAAAAATGAAATGCCTCTCACAAACCTAAACATCTTTTACACAGCCCTAAGGATATTTCACGTTACTTTCTCTTTTTTTCCCAATTCCACCCTTTCACCACAGCATGTAGAATGAATCTCTCCTTTTCCAATTCAATGGATTTTGCTTATGGTAACATATATTTTATTTTTTCTGGTTTTATGGTTATTTTCATAGTTTTTTCTCCCTAAATTTTTTATTTTTTAGGAAAATGTACTGTCTTACATATTTTTAATAGGACTGTACATTCTGGGCAGTCAATATCATTTTTGGAAAATAAAATTTTTTAGGAAAATGTACTGTCTTACATATTTTTAATATGACTGTATATTCTGGGCAGTCAATACCATTTTTGGAAAATAAATGTATAAAGATATGCATCTTTTAAATTTGGATTCCTTCTTTTTTTTCTTTTTGAGACAGTCTCGCTCCGTTGTCAGGAGTGCAGTGGTGCAATCTTGGCTCACTGGCTCACTGGAAGCTTTGCCTCCTGGGTTCAAGTGATTCTCCTGCCTCAGCCTCCAGAGTAGCTGGGACTACAGGCGTGCACCACCATGCCCAGTTAATGTTTGTATTTTTAGTAGAGACAGGTTTTCTCCATGTTGGCCAGGATGGTTTTGATTTCTTGACCTCATGATCTGCCTGCCTTGGCCTCCCAAAGTGCTGGGATTACAGGAAAAGCAAAGTGAAAACTAAGAGCTATTACTGTGTGATTCATGAATTAGGCTATTTTATATTTCAAAGGCAATAGATAAGACATATGTAAAAGGCAATGTTAGATTAGATACTAAATATAAGGAGTAGAACATAGTGACAAATGGTGCAAATTATTTCCTTAGTATTTTTTAAGAATTATTAATGTTTGTTGTTTCTTATATGAATGCTTATGAAATGTAAACCTTTATTTTATCAAAACAAAAATTACTATAATATTTATCATTTACATAATTTAACTCTAACAGTTACTAGCAAAAAAATTGGTGATTCAGGAACTTTCTGATTTTTACTTTTAAGAATTCCTGCCTTTTTACAAGAATAAGCAGTAAACAATAATTACACATATGCAATACAATAGCTTTGATAATGTGCTTCATTGAATCGAAGATATGTATTCTTTGCTATTCAGGTTTTTAAGAGGAAAAGCCTAGATATGAAAATAACTTATCTTTGGTATTATTTCTTCCACTGCTGTCTTCTTTCGATCTAAAAAGCTTTCAGTAGCTATTATAATCCTTTAGTTTTTAGTGTAAATACTTGTCACTGTATCATTTTAAGAACAGCTCTCCATATGTATAATAAAATTGCATTTTGTAACTCATACTTAAAATAATGCACATTAGACTTCCATGAGATAATCTAAAGAAATCAAAATTTGTGTGACCAAAGAAATGCTAACAAACTAATTCTGCTCAATTGTTGACAGCTAAACATGATACTCATTTTCAATGCAATCAGCAGTCTATCATTTTTTCTATTTATTCCTACTATGAGACACATAAATTAAATTCCCCTTTGCCTGATTCTTTTCATATACCACATGAATAGCAAGTAAAGTCAATTTGTGAACTTATTGTCCTTGACATACTGTAGAATTGTTTCCAGCTGGAACTGATTATGTTTAATCTTTTATGTTACCCAGGTAAAAAATAATCCAAAAGATAACAATAAGTAATTGCAGCTCTAACTTTATTTAAATTTGTTCTGCTACTGTTTTGGATCAATGCAGATAAATAGCAAAAGATCTTTCACATTGTCCAAAGAATGTTTCCACAGCTGTAATTATTTTCTTGCATGAGATCATGTGCCCTCTGTGGCAGCTGACAGATAAATGATTTTAAGATGCAAGAAAACCAAATTGAAGCACTCATTATTCTTCGAGGAAATGGAATCAGGACTAGAATGTGCATGTCTTATACTAGATCTTCCTGAGCAAGGCAATAGCACAGACATTTTAGAAGGTAAGATTTTATGTACACTTTAAAATTATTTGGTCTTTCTCCTATAATATACTCTAAAAAATGTGATACTTGCAGTCTTATTGTAGAAATTATTGTCAACAAGAATAAAAGGTTAGTTTATAAATATGACAGAATCTTTGCAAATTATACTTTGAAAAACTGTGACTATATATATCTACAACATAAATACTATTAAAATAATACATAAATATATATAAGATACACTATATATATGTGTGTGTGTATATATATATATATGTTTATATACCACATATACTTTGTAATTTATATGTATTTTAAATACCTGAGTAACAAAACTACTTTATAAGTGCCAAATTTTATAAACTGAAGTTCTTATTTTTAAAGGAAAATGAGCTAGACAATGCCATTTACATGATATTTAAACTTTTAGACAAAAGTACTGAATATCTAAGAATCAAATTGCCTTTATTAAGATGGAACAAAGTGTGCTATGAACTTGTGAATTTTAAAGCAAGAAATTTTAAAGAAAGAAAAACAGATCTTTCTTTTACAACAAAATCTTTAAATGAAAACACAACTCTTACGTATCCTAAATGTTAATTTGATATATATACATTATAATTGTCATTCCATAAGACATATATTAATGTTCAAAATGCTGTCTTTCAATCTCTATTGAAGGCTTATAAACTTTAATCTGTAAATAATTTATTTTAATAATAAAGTTATATTACTTTTGTTTTTTAAAAAAACATCAAATGTTGCATGTTATATTAAAACATTTTAATTATAATCTGTACTTTATTATATAAAAAATTCCTCTTGTAAAAAGCTTAATCAAATCTGTTTTATTTCACTAATTTTTATTTCATAGAAAACTGCATACAATATAAAGGAGAAAACAATACTGTGTGAAAAAATAGTTATGTCAAAAATATTTTAGCATGTTATCAAATACAACAAAAAGACATAAACTTTTCAGTGTAAAATACAAAATTAATCAAATTATTTATATCAAAGTTTAATATACTAACATTACAATGGTTCTATAAAAATTTAAAAAGCATTTGCACAGCAAAAGAAATAATTAACAGAGAAAACAGACAATCTACAGAATGGGAGAAAATATTTGCAAACTAAGTATTCAATCAAGGGCTAGTGTCTAGAATCTACAAAGAACTCAAATAACTCATGAAGAAGAAAACAACCCCATTAAAAAGTGGATGAAGGATATGAACAGACTTTTTTTAAAGAAGACTTAGAAGCCAACAAACATGAAAAAGTGCAAACTAAAACTACAATGAGATACAATCTTATTTCAGCCAAAATGGCTACTATGAAAATTCAGAAAAAAACAGATGTTGATGAGAACTCACAGAAAAGGGAAAGTTTATACACTGTTGATAGGAATGTAACTTAGTATATCCTCATAAAAACCAGAATGGAGATTTTTCAAGGAACTAAAAATAGAACTACTACCAATCTCACTGCTGTGTGTATACTCAAAGGGAAATAAATCATCATATAAGAAAAACCTGCATGCATACGTTTATTGCAGCATGATTCTCCATAGCAAAGTTATGGAATCAGCCTAAGTGATCAACAGACAATTAGATAAAGATAGGGTGTGTGTGTGTGTGTGTTGAGGGTGGGGGAGGTATATCTATCTAGCTGTCATCTATCTATGTCTCTCTCTATATATATATTTGTAATATATATTTGTTTGTTTATTTATTGATTGATTTCTACACACCATGGAATACTACTTAGCTATAAAAAAGAATAAAATCATGTATTTCACAATGGAACTGAAGGCTGTTATCCTAAGTGAAATAACTCAGAATCAGAGTGAAATACCACATAGTCTCACAGGTGGAATCTAAACAAACAGTACACATGGATGTCAGGAATTTGAGGGGATGAGGGGACAATACACATTGGAGACTACAATAGGTGGAAGGGTGGGAGGTGGGTGACCGTTGAAAAATTACCTATTCGGTACGATGTTTACTATCTGGGTTGTGGATATACTGAAAGCCCAGACTTCACTACACAATATATCCATGCTACAAAATTTCACTGGTACCCTCTACATCTATTTAAAAATTAAAAATAATGAATAAAAAATAAAATAAAGTACATGATTCAAAGTGAATATATGGATTCAAATTCATCTCTATAGAAAATCTCATTTCATGTTTTGTTCTCTTAATCTTGCTTGGTAAGTTTCTCAGTTTTTAATACTTACTTGTAGAATCACAAACTGTGATACTTTGCATTTCCATTTTACTTTGACATGGATAATCTCAATGGTTCTTTACAAATTTGTGAAGGAGACAGATAAGGTACAGCTACACTAGTTAATAAATGTTTGTGCAAGACAGAATAAGTGGCTTCATACAACAAGGATGTTGCATAGTTGAATGCATAAACAATTTTCTCCAAGCCTGTAGCCGATCTGATTGTGGATTTCGTCCCCTTGGCACTTATGAGAAATCATTAAAAAAAAAAAAACTCATTAAAATAGACTACAATAATCCTACAACAGGAAAGATGGGTAACAATTCAGAATAAAAGTTAAAAATGAAACATGAGATATTTGTAGGAGGAAATACGGTTGCTACATACTCTAGTCTTTTTATATAACTGCTGATGGACATAATGAATTGATATTTGATGGTTAAATGTAACTTTGCATGTATAAATATCTTGAGGATCTCTGGCACATCTTGAAAGTGTTTTTCCTGGAGTTTATTTTCTTAGTCAGTAAGCCTGAAGCAAAACAATTTAACATAATAAATTATCTTTATTTTTCAATTACTATCAAGTGACAATTTCACTTGGACTCAAGGCCTTGCCCTGGACTTTGCCAGTATCTCTATCTTAATCCTTGAAATAACTTTCTTTAATATCCCAGGCTCAAATAAAGCTTCTTTTTCACTTGCTGCAAGTATAACTAGTTTTAGGTCTCACTGTCTTTTGACCCTGGTATTTCTATCCAATTTTTCTGTGACTTCTGTGTTTCTATCCTTACCTCTTCAGTCTGGAAGTCAGAATTCCCTCACTTTTATCATTTTCTTTTTAGACACTTGAAACTCTCTGCCCTGTTTTCTGTAAGCTTATACACTGTTTTCTGTATAACTCTGCCCTGTTTGCAGTATAACTCCACCAGTCCATCTGTCAATAAATTTCTGATTCTGCAACTGAGTTTCTGAGTGTTAATGAGGAAAATCAGTCAGCTGTATAGATAGGTGATAATATGGCATACCTTATCTTTATCCTCAGTAATGCCAACACATCATTCTGTTTTCATTGTCTGCTTATTCTCCAATTATTTCCTGCAGTAAAATTTCAAATTTTGCCAATATCTTCAACCTCCTATATCTGCCTTTCTTCTTTTTTGAGAATACTGACTTCTATTTCTCATAAAAAACAGACATCAAGGAAATAATACCTTTTTGGTCCTATATGTCCCTGCTGCACATAAACATGTATTTGTATCCACCATTTTTACATATTTCCTTCAATATTATTGGAAAAATGTTTCTGCTTTTACCCAAGGCATAGGTGGAATATGTAGCTACTTGCAGCCTGAATGTATTTTGCTTCTTCATAGGAATTGCTCTCTCCTGATCTTTCCTTTATTTTGAAATCCTACTTTCCTCTCCTGTTTGCCCAGCAACTATATGTGACCAAGACTCTTCTTTTACAGCCAATCAAGTTAAAATATTCACCCCTGTAAGTCTATACTCAGTGCTTTAGCAGTATTACATTTCTATTTATACTTTAACATTTTTGCTACAAATTATATATAGCAAAAAGTCTGTAAAAAAACAATAAACACACATTGACAATTTACCTAGCTTATGGAAAAATCACCAAGAAATATGCAGCATCATATATGCTAGTACAAAATCACATCACTTTATATTTTCCAAGAAATAAAAACCATCTTGTACTTTATATGTTTTTTCTTGGATTTCATCGTGTGTGTGTGTGTGTTTGTGTGCATATGTATATTTATACATATATATATACACACATGGTATAATTTTAATTTTAATATGTTTCTAGTTATCACTGTTACAATGCATATTTTGGCTTTTGTCCCACTTAGAAAATTCTTCTTTGCTGAAAGTGGATGAAAATATTTTCCCATATTTTCTCCTAAATGTTTTAAAATTTATAAAATGTTGAATTTCACGTGTAAGCCCTTCATACAACAGCATTTGTTTTATAAATGCTATAGATAGAATTTAAAATGTATTCATTGAAAAATAGATTCTATACTGATCTAAAATGCTAGATTCTCAATTAAGGCCTTAGATACCCTTTGAAAATTTTGTTAGTGTAAGCAAAGTATATGTACACAAACATACACACACATAGGTTATATGCTTTTCCTTATTTAATAATTTTTCTTTTTATATATGAAATCTATGATCTTTTGTTATATTATTGTACTAATGTGAACCTCTTAATATTATTTAAAACATTCTGTATTCAATACAATAAAAATGTTCAGTTTATCTTTATAAATATAGAAGTTTTGAATATTAATTTGATGTGTTAGGTATAATTTATGTTCTGATTTTTTAATAAAAATCTTTGGAATTATCTCTGAATTTGTAAAACTACCACTAAAACTTGATAGCCATTCAGGCACTGATAATAGTAAATATGTTACAATGTATAAATTTGAAGTCATTAAGATTATACTTTCTCCTTCCTTTTCTGAGGAACTTTGTTCTTGTAGATCTGCATTCTATTCTTGCATGGCATCACATATAGTTCATATACTTGAAGTGTTTATTTTCTTATTAACTACCCACTTATATCTATAACTATGATCTGTTTTTTTGAGCTTATGAATTCCAATTTACAATTTTAGATGTAACTTTAATGTCTAATATACATATCAACTTCCTTCTTATACTCCTTACTACCTTCATAGCCAACTCAATCCACTTTTCTTTGCGGCTTCCACAGCTCTATTTATGGAATCATTATCCACATAGTCACTTAAGTGCTAATGTTAGGACATACTGTTAATTGTGTTTTCCTTTTTAGCCCCATAGTTAATCCATAAATAATTCACATCTATGAACAACTAATATCTTCCTATAACTAAGTCTAGCTTGAAAATAAAATTTCAGTGATCACATTTTCTCTGTTCTGCTACCATTCATAGTCAAGTCATGTTCAGCTCTCCACTGGACTGCTGCAGTAACTTACTGATTTCCTTTATCCTTAATTAAATCCTTGCCCAACAAAATTTATTTTTCATGAAGGATCTAGAAATATCATGTTAATTCTCTGGTTAAAATATTTCGGTTGTCTTATATTACACTTAGTATGAAATCTAAACACTGTCTTAGAGTCAGACTATGCTTACCTTCCTTAAACCCCCACCCATTTCAGATCCTCTTTAGCTAATTATACTAAAGACAAACTAATCTGTTGTTTCTTCTTGAATGATTTGTTTTTTCTTACCTCTGGACTTTTACAGTTTTTTCCTTCTGCCTTAAATGCTCTACCACTTAATATTTATATTCTGCTTTACATTCCACCTTCTCTTCTCTGCTAAACTGGCTTTGCAGTGTGGCTCCTGTGTTCACACTTTTTGACATTATTCCCTCCCACAGTCATTTCCTTCACATAAATCTGTTCTTTTAATTTATAGTAGTTAACAGTATTGAAAATTATATAATTTATTTGTTTGTTTACTTATTCATTATCTACCTTGTTTCAACTAGCATGCTCTGTTATTTTCTGTTTAGTGTCTTATCCCCATTAACTTTCAAACTGCCTGGCATCAGACACTATTGAACAAGATATGTTGTCAATAGATACTTTTTGAATCATTGAATACATGAAAAGTATACAACATTCATATGCATACCTACATTTTTTAAAGAATTATTTACTTTTGCATTTCATTATGTTGCTTGGTTTTCCCAAATCTATATGGTAGGTTTTGCTTTGAATAAGTAAACTGGCTTAAATGGCCATAAACTGATGAAGTGAAGAAACACAATAAGTAATGATTCAGAATGCAGCTAATATATTAAATAGAATAATTAGTGATCTAAAATATATAACACTTTGATGAAAATTATGGGCTGAATGGACTTGAAAACTTTATATTACTTTTATATAATACATATTAAACCTTCGATGTACAAATATATGTAAACAGAATGATATTTTAGTGATGATGTACATATAGTACTTAAGTATTTTTTTGACACAACAACTTTATGATATATATTTTTTACATATAATGCCCAAACGAAAGTAACATGCAGTAGCTCATCCTAATAAAGCAAATATGGATTGGATAATATGGATTTTAAACATTCTATAAAGTGGTGTTGAGAGACTACAAATTATTTTATTTCAAAGAAAGTTGTCACTACATTAAGTTTCTGAAGACTGTGTGAATAGTATACACAGACTTAGAAAATTTTGCTATTTTTCTCCACCTGCCTCCTACCCAATTTTAGTTAGGAACAGCCATTTTTAATAACAGGTGCATGATCCTAACTCAAATTATAACATAACAATCCTTGTTGTGAGCAAGTGTTTGATATCAGAATAAAACGTATGTAATATTTATATCACTGATTAAGGTTGTTGAATACAATTTAGGATGAGATACTGTTCTGGGTCCTAATATTTACTATAGAATCACCAAAAAATAGAAACAATATAATGACACAGATTCTTGCAGCCCATTATTTAGAGTAAGTCATATTTTTTATGAAGGGTAAGATACGTAAACGTTGATTATTATTGAGTAGAATTTGGTAACATTTCTTTTATTCAATTTAGAAAGGTAGGAGAATCTATGCCTTAGCAGAATGATTTAGAGACACAGAAGAAAAATATTATTTTGTTACATTTTACTGATTTTCTAGAGAAGCTCGTATCAAGTGAATTATATACTGAATATATAATTCAGTGAATATATATCAGTGAATATATACTGAATTATATATTCATATAATTCAGTAGCCTCAAAATCAAAGGTCAATAATATTAATGGCTTTCCTCATATCATACAGATTATAAACTGAGTGAGGATAAAATGTGTGCATACCATAAATATATCTTTTGAAAATCTTTATCTGTTAGACTTTAAGGAAGATACCGTTGAAGAGTTACAGCTCATGAATTATGTATAGTGTCATTATGGTTCTTGAAAATGTTGAGTTTAAACAACTGGGCATTAATTAAAAGACACTAATATTTTCTTGAAATATGCGCAAATTTTTCAAGTTTTTCAAAATTTGTACAGAAACTGTCTGACTCTATCATGACAGTGAATTAATACATATTAGAGAAGAAATAATGGCAAAAGTTATTTACAATCATCAGAAATATATTAGATTTAAGTGATTATCATACCAAGTTTAGTTGAAATTTGGAGAATTGTCTAGAGTGGTCTAATATGTGCTAATTTGAAGAGAGATTATTTGAGTATTTTATTATAAAAGATTGGGAATATTCTTAGTCAATTTTTCTTTCAATAAGAAAAATAGTACTTAACAATAATTACTGATATAAAAAATATTTACATGTCAAGAAGGCTGTTGGAAAAACATCATCTGGAATATATGCTTATTGAGATTGTCCTTCAAAGAAGCTTACTCTAGAAAAGAAAAAAAAAAGAAAAGCTTGGCGATTTCAGGAATCTTTAATAAGTGCTTTCTTCAGATAATAGATAAAGAAATTTTATTTAAGTTATTACCTGTTGATACAGGGTCACACTGCTAACTTTGGGTGAAATTCATTTCCAAATCTCTTAATGTCATAATCAATTACATTTATGTTGATAAATTACCATGATTTTCATATGTGACTGACAGTCCTATTTGGTGTTATACCTTATATGCCATGTATTCTAAATGTCAATATGGGTGTTCATATAGCCAGAAATTGGTATGTGTGAGTTAGCAGAAGATAAAGTATAGATAAAATTATAAAGTGTAAGATAAGAACTTCTGGTAAGAAAATTATAAACTTTCTCCTTTTTCAATAATTTAAGCCTTTATGTTAGATTCATGGGTACATATGCAAGTCTATTATGTGGATATACTGTATAAAGCTAAGATTTGGGACATGAATGATCTCGATACCAAGGTAGTGAGCACAGTACTCCATAGTTAGTTTACAAATCCTTGCCCCTGCCTTCCTCCACTAGTATCCCCAGTGTCTACTGCTGTCATGTTAATATCCATGAATACCCAGTGTTTAGCTCCTACTTATAAATGATAATATGCAGTATTTGGGTTCTGTTTATGCATTAATACTTTAGGATAATGGCTTCCAGCTACATACATGTTGCTGCAAAGAACATTTGTTTTTCTTTTTTTATAGATGCCTAATATCCCATGGTGTATGCATACCATATTTTATTTATCCAATCTACTGCTGATGGACATCTAGGTTGATACTATGTCTTTGCCATTGTGAGTACTGCTGCAATGAACATACAAGGACATGTGTCTTTCTAGTAGAATGACTTATTTTCTTTTGGATATATATATCCAGTGATGGAATTGCTGGGTTGGATGGTAATTCTGCTTTAAGGTCTTTGAAAAACCTCCAAACTGTTTTCCACAGTGGCCACCAACAGCATATAAGCAATTCCTTTTCTGCACAACTTTGCCAGTATCTGCTGTTTTCTGAATTTTTAATAATAAAAAGTCATTCTGACTAGTGTGAGATAATATCTCATTGTAGTTTTGATTTTCATTTCCCTGATGATTAATGATGTGGAACTTTTTTATGTGTTTGTTTTCCACTTGTATATCTTATTTCAAAAAGTGTCTGTTCATGGTTTTGCCCACTTTTTAATGGAGCTGTTTTTGCTTTTTGAATTAAGTTCCTTGGTAACTCTGGATATTAATATAGACCTTTGTCCAATGCATAGTTTGCAAATATTTTCTCCCATTCTGTAAGTTGTGTTTTCTCTGTTCACAGTTTCTTTTGCTGAGCAGATGCCTCTTTAGTTTAATTATGTCTCACTTCCCAATTTTTGTTTTTATTACCATTGCTTTTGAGGACTTAGTCATGAATTCTTCCCCTATGCCGATGTCCAGAATAGTGTTTCCTAGGTTTTCTTCCAGGACACTTAGAGTTTGAGGTCTTAAATTAACATTTTTTTTTATTATTTATTTATTTATTTTATACAAGAGAGAAAGAAAGAGGAAGAGATTTTAGAAAAAGAGACAAAAGGAGGAAGAAAGAAACAGCAAAAGAAAGAAAAAAAAGAATGGAAGAGAGAAAGAAAGAGGAAGAGAAAGAGGGAGAGAGAATGGGATTCTTGTTTTATTGCCCAGGCTAGAATACAGTCTAAAAATGGGTATTAAAAATCTCTTTTATGCCAATAATTGTGTTTAACAATTAACCGGCATTGAGTTAACATTTGTGTACGGTGAAAGGTGGGAATCCAGTTTTATTCTTCTGTATATGGCTAGCAAACTATCCCAGCAGCATTTATTGAATAGGGAGTTGTTTCCCATTGCTTATTTTTGTCAACTTTGTCAAAGATCAGATGATTGTAGGTGTGTGTCTTTATTTCTGGATTCTCTATTCTGTTCCACTGGTCTGCATTTGCTTTTGTACCAGTTCCATGATATTTTGTTTACTGTAGCATTCTAGTATATTTTGAATTTGGGTAATATAATACCTTCAGTATTGTCCTTTCTGCTTAGGATTGCCTTGGCTATTCAGGCTTTTTTTGGTGCCATATGAATTTTAGCATTTTTTTTTTCTAATTCTGTGAAAAATGACATTGGTAGTTTGATAGAAATAGCATTAAATTTGTAGATTACTTTGGCATTGTGGCCATTTTGATGATATTAATTCTTCCAATTGACACTCATTGCATGTTTTTCTACTTGTTTGTGTCATCTATGATTTCTCTCTGCAGTGTTTTGTAGTTCTCCTTCTGGACATCTTTTGGCTCCTTGGTTGATGTGTTTCTAGGTATTTTATTGTTTTGTCACTATTAATGGGATTTTGTTCTTGATTTGGCTTTCAGTCTGAATGTTATCAGTGTATAGAAATGCTACTGATTTCCATACATTGATTTTATATCCTGAAACTTTACTGAAGTCATGTATCAGTTCTAGGAGCCTTTTGGCATTGTTGTTAGGGTTTTCTAATTATAGAATCATATCATCAGCAAAGAATTATTTCCTTCTCTTGCCTGATTGCTCTGGCTAGGACTTCCAGTTTCATGTTGAACAAGAGTGATGAGAGTGAACATCCCTGTCTTATTCCAGTTCTCAAAGTGAATGCTTCCAGCTTTTGCTTATTCAGTATGATGTTGGCTCTTGGTTTGTCACAGATGGCTCTGTAAACTTTTTCTTATGGAAAAGTTTTGGAGAAAAATGTAGAGAGTGTATAAGAAAGCTAGTTTCAGGCCCAGTTAGCAAATTAACATCAGTAGCTAAATCTTCAAATTTTAAAAACTTATGCATATAAGCACACACACATCATATGTGCACACATACATACACAAAGGGAAGAAGAAATAAAATGGGAGAACTTCAGTTATACTTAGAATAAATAAAATACCTTAGTTTGATTAAGATTTGAGGAAAGACAGTGAATAAAATATACAATTAATTGTAGGCCTTGTGTATTCCATTAATTGAAATATTTGATTCACAATGTTTAGTCTACATGTAATCACGTCTTAATCAACATATATAGATTGCAAAGATGATAAACAAAAAAGCATTGGCATATTGGTTATTAGTATATGAGGCTTATAGGTCTAAAACAGTGCTAAGATATGAATATATATATATATATATATTTTTTTTTCTCTAAGTAGTATCAATTATTTGAAGAGAAGTGTATTTTTTGTGTATACATAGTAGTTGTATATATTTATGGGGTACGTAAGACATTTTGATATATACATACAATGTGTAACAATCACTTCAGGATAAATGGGGTATTTCTTAACTCAAGTATTTATCCTTCGTGTTACAAACATCTAATTATATTCTTTATTTTAAAAGGTACAATTAAATTATTACTGAATATAGTCATCATTCTTCACAGAACTAAAACAAAAATTCTAAAATTTTTATGGAACCAAAAAAGACCCCGTATAGTCAAAGCAAGATGAGGAAAAGAACAAATCTGGAGGCATCACATTACCTGACTTCAAACTAAACTACAAGGCTATAATCACCAAAACGTCACAGTACTGATATAAATATAGGAATGTATATCAACAGAAAAGAATAGAGAATCCATAAATCAAACCCAATACTTTTTAATAAAGCACACAAAAACATAAAGTGAAGAAAGGACACCTATTCAGCAAATGGTGTTGGGAAAATTGGCAAACCACATATGGAACAAAGAAACTGAATCCTCATATCTCACCTTACATAATGATCAACTCAAGATGCATGAAAGATTAGAATGTAAGACCTGAAACCATAAAATCCTGGAAGGTAACATTAGCAAAACTCTTCTAGACATTGGCTTAGGCAAAGAGTTCATGACCAATACACCAAAAGCAAATGCAATAAAAACATAGACAAATAGATGTAACCTAATTAAACTAAAATGCTGCACAGCAAAAGAAATAATCAGCAGAGTAAATAGCCCACACAGTGGGAGAAAGTATGCATCTGACAAAGGACTAATATCTAAAATCTACGAGAAACTCAAACAAATCAGCAAGAAAAAAAATTCAAATAATCCCCAAAAAGTGGGCAAAGGACCTGAATAGACAATTGTCAAAAGAGGATATATAAATCACCAACACACACATGAAAACATGCCCAACATTACTAATTATCAGGAAAACGCATATTAAATCCACTATGTGATACCACCTTACTCCTGTAAAAATGGCCACAATTTGAAAATGAAAGAATAATAGATGTTGACATGAATGTGATAAGAAGAGAATACTTTTACACTGCTGATAAGAAGGTAAACTAGCATAACCACAATAAAAACTGTATGGAGATTCCTTAAAGGGCTAAAAGTAGAATGACTAGTTGATCCAGCAACCCCACTACTGGGTATCTACCCTGAGGAAAATATTAATAAGTCATTATATAAAAAAGACACTTGCACCCACAAGTTTATAGCAGTACTATTCACAATTGCAAAAATATGAAACAAATCTAAATGCCCATCAACCAAAAAGTGGATAAATAAAATGTGGTCTATATATATCACAGATTACTACTCAGCCATAAAAAGGAACAAAATAATAGCATTCAGAGCAACCTGGGTGGAGTTGGAAACAATTATTCTAAGTGAAGTAACTCAGGCATGGAAAACCAAATATTGTATGTTTTCACTTATGAGTGGGAGCTAAGCTATGAGGATGCAAAGGCATAAGAATGATATAATAAATTCTGAGAACTTGAAGGATAGGAGGTGGTTGAATACATTGTACACTACTCAGGTGACAAATGCCTCAAAATCTCAATATTCATCACTAAATAATTTATCCATGTAACCAAAAACCACCCGTTCTCCAAAAACTATTAAAATAAAATTTAAAAATATGCTTCAATCTTGAATAAAAAAGAAATGTCTGTTCAGATATTTTGCTCATTTTTTTATCAAATGGGCAAAAAATCATAAAAAATTAAACTATTAGATTTGTTTCCAATACAGTTTTTTGAGCTTCTTCTATTTTCTGGTTATTAATAGCTGTCAGGTGGGTAGTTTGCAAATATTTTCTCCCATTCTGTGTTATTTCTTCACTTTGTTAATTGCATCCTTTGCTGTGCAAAAGGTTTTAAACTTGATGTGATGATCTCTTTTGTCTATTTTTGCTTTGGTTCCTGTGCTTGTAGGGTATTATTCAAGAAATCATTGCCCAGTTCAATGTCCTAGAGAGTTTCCTCAAAGTTTTCTTTAAGTGGTTTCTTATTTCAAAGTCTTAGACTTAAGTCTTTAATGCACATTGATTTGATTTTAGTACATGGCAAGAGATAGTGGTCTAGTTTCAATATTTTCCATATGGATATTCAGTGTTCCTAGTACCACTTACTGAAGAGACTGTCCTTTTCTCATTGTATGTTCTTGGCACCTTTGTCAAAAATGAGTTCACTGCAGATGTATGGATACTTTCCTGGACTGTCTCTTCTACTCCATGGGTCTAAATGTCTGTTTTTATCCTAGTACCAAGTTGTTTTGTTTAGGATATCTCTGCAGTATAATTTCAAGTCAGAATACTATTCCTCTAGTTTTATTCTTTTTGCTTAGGATAGCTTTGGCTATTCTGGGTCATTTGTGGTTGTATTTAAATTTTAGGATTGTTTTTTCTGTTTCTGTAAAGAATATCATTTGTATTTTGAGAGAGATTACATTGAATCTGCAGTATTCAGATAGAAATACTGTATTCTTTGGGCAGTACTGATGTTTTAACAATATTGATTATTCCAATCTATGAACATAGAACATTTTTCTGGCATTTGTGTTTTTGTTTTGTTTTGTGTGTGTATGTGTGTGTGTGTGTGTGTGTGTGTGTGTGTGTGTGTGTGTGTGTGTGTGTGTGTGTCTGCTTCAATTTATAGCTATTGTAAATTGGATTGTTTTCCTAATTTATTTTTCAGATTGTTCACTGTTGGCATATAGAAGTGCTACTCATATTTGTATGCTGATATTGTGTCCTGCAAGTTTACTGAATTTATCAGTTCTAACAGTTTTATGTAGTCTTTAGGTTTTTCCAAATATAAGATCATGTCATCTGCAAAAAATGATAATTTGACTTCTTCCTTTCCAATTTGGATGCCCTTTCTTTCTTTCTTTTGTCTGACTATTCTAGCTAGGATTGCCAGTACTGCGTTGAGTAACAGTGATAAAAGTGGGTATCATTGTCATATTCCAGATCTCAGAAGAAAGGCTTTCAGTTTTTACTCATTCAATATGATACTAGCTGTGGGTCTGTCATATACAGCTTTAATGTGTTGAGGTAAGTTCCTTCTTACTCAGTTTTTTGAAGGTTTTTATCATGAAGAATGTTGAATTTTATCACATGCCTTTTCAGCATTGATTGAAATAATAATATGTTTTTTACTTTTTATTCTGTTGATATATGTCACATAGATTAGTGTGTTCTGAATCATCTTACACCCTTGAGATAAATCTGACTTGGTCATGATGAATAATGTTTTTGATGTGTGGTTAAATTTGGTTTGTTAGTATTTTGCTGAGAATTTTTGCATTAATGTTCATCAGAGATATTAGTCTGTAGATATCTTTTTTGTTGTGTCTCTAGTTTTGGTATTGAAGTGGCATCATTTTTCTGGGGTAATACCCAAAGTATTACCTCTTTGCCTCACACCAAAGAAATCAAGAATATGGACACACCAGAGTAAGGTTAAAAGCAGAAGTTTGATAGGCAAAAGAAAGAGAAGAGCTCTCTGCACAGAGAAGGGTCCTGAAGAAAAATGGGTTGCCAGTTCTGTGGTGAACCACACGAGGTTTAAGAGACTAAGTTGATGAGGCAGTGTCTGGTTTACATAAGGCATGGAAAATTGGTTGGACCAGGTGTGCCATTTGTATAGCGTACAAAGAAGCTGGCAGCCCCACCCTAATTTGCTATTATGTAGATATATTCTCTATCTGACTGGTGCCGTGTTGCCTGCTTTTTAACTGTACACATGGTGACAAAGAATAGGGAAGATGCAGCCTCCATGCTGAACATGCCTGGCCCTCAGCCCTTATACACTGGCGCAGCTTCCAGCATTCACCTATGCAATCTTCCAGCTTGCTTATCTATATCTGCAGCTTGATATTTCAGGCTGCTCTCTGTTAGAAAAGAAATTATTTGGGGGTTGGTTTTTGTTAAAGGGAGGCCCTGCTGAGGACTGTTTTACCCTTACTATCTGCCTAAATAATTTATTTTTAGCTCCTGTATCAGTATCAGGATACACTAGCAACATAGAATGAGTTTGGAAGTACTCCCCTCTACTTTATTTTTCAGAATAGTTTAAGTAAGATTGGTATTAGTTGTTTCAATTGTAAAACTCATCAATAAAGTTATCAGGTCCCAAGCTTTTCTTTGCTGGGAAACTTTTTATTATGACTTTGATCATGTTGCTTGCTATTGGTCTGTTTGGTTTTTAGATTTTTTTTTATCGTTCTATTTTGGTAGGTTGTATGTGTGTAGAAGAATATTCATTTCTTCTAGATTTTCCCATTTATTGGTATAGAGTTACTCACAGTATTCGCTAATGATCCTTTGCCTTTCTGCTATATTGGTTGTAATGTCCCACTTCTTATCTCTGATGTTATTTATTTGGGTCTTTTCTCTTTTTTTCTTAGCTCTTCTGACTAAAGGTTTGTCAATTTTGTTTATATTTCCAAAAACCACCTTTTCACTTTGTTGATATTTTGTGTTGTTTTCTGCATTTCAATTTGATTTATGTCTGTTCTGATCTTTATTATTTCTTTTCTTCTACTAACTTGGGGTTTGGTTTGGTTTTTTCTTGTTCTTTAAGATATAACACTAGGTTATTTATTTGAATTTTTTCTGCTTTTTGGATGTTGGTACTTATAGTTTTAAACTTCATTCCAAGTATTATTTTTATGGTATACCACAGGTTTTGGTATGTTTTGTTCCCATTATTATTTGTTTCAATAAATTTTTAAGCCTTCCTTTTCTTTTCTTTCTTTTATTTTTTGAGATGGGGTCTCTCTGTCATCCAGGCTGCAGTGCAGTGGCATAATCACAGCTCACTGCAGCCTTGACCTCCCAGACTCAAGCAATCCTTCCACCTCAGCCTCTTAAGTAGCTGGACTATAGACATATGACACCATGCCTAGCTATTTTTAATTGTTTTGTGTAGACAGGGTCTTCCTATGTTGCCTAGGCTGGTCTCAAATTCCTGAGCTCCAGCAATCTACCTGCCTTGGAATCCCAAAGTGTTAGGATTACAGATGGGAACCACCTCACCCAGCCCCAACTTTCCTCTTAATTTACCCATTGACCCACTGGTCATTCAGGAGCATATTGTTTAATTTGCAAGTTCTTGTGTAGTTTTCAAAATTTCTCTGCTATTGATTTCTAGTTTTAGTCCATTGTGGTCAAAGGAGATCTTTAACATAATTTCAATTTTTTAAGTTTTTAAAATTTGTTTTGGACGTAACAAATGGTCTATCCTTGAGAATAATACATGTGCTGAGGAGAAGAATTTGTATTCTGCAGTCACTGGATAAAATATTCTGTACATATTAATTAGGCCCATTTGGTCTTTAGTGCAGATTAAGTCCAATGTTACTTTGTTGATTTTATTTCTGGGTGAACGGTCAGTGCTTAAAGTGGGGTGTTGAAGATTTCTGCTATTATTGTATACTTAAGCACTGATACCTTTCTCTAGGTTTGGGAAGTTCTGTGTTATTATTCCTTTGAATAAACTTTGCACATCTATTTCTCTCTCTACTTTCTGTTTAAGGTCAAGAACTTTTAGATTTATAATTTTGAGGCTATTTTCTAGATTTTGTAGGTGTGCTTCATTTTTTTTTCTTTTTTCTTTTGTCTCCTCTGACTGTGCACTTTTAAATAGCCTGTCTTCAAGCTCACTAATTCTTTCTTCTGCTTGATCAATTATGCTATTATAAGTCTCTAATGCATTATTCAGTATGTCAGTTGCATTTTCAACTACATAATTTCTGCTTCATTATTTTTAATTATTTTAATGTCTTAGTTAAATTTATCTGATAGAATTCTGAATTCCTTCTCTGTGTTATCTTGAATTTTGTTGACTTTTCACAATACAGTTATTTTTAATTCCCTGTCTGAAAAGTCACAAATCTGTTGCTCTGAGATTGGACTCTGGTGCCTTATTTAGTTTGTTTGGTAAGGTCATGTTCTCCTAGCTGGTCTTGTTACTTGTAGATGTTTGTTGGTGTATTAGTCCATTCTCACACTGCTAATAGAGACATCCCTGAGACTGGATTTATTTAAATTTAAAAAAAAAGAGGTTTAACTGACTGAAAGTTCAGCATGGCTGGGGAAGCCTCAGGAAACTTACACTTACGGCAGAAAGGAAAGCAAACATGTCTTTCTTCTTGGTGGCAGGGAGAAGAAGAATTAGAGCCAAGTGAAGTGGGAAGCACCTTATAAAGTCATCAGATCTTGCGAGAACTTATTATCATGGCAATAGCATGGGGGAAACCTGCCTCCATGATTCAGTTACCTCCCACCAGGTCTCATCCACAACATATAGGGACTATAGGAAATATAATTAAAGATGCGATTTGGGTGAGGACACAGCCAAATCTTATCAGTTGGTGTCTGTGCATTGAAGAGTTAAGTATTTATTGTAGTCTTAACAACCTAGCTTTGTTTGTACCTGTTCTTTCTGGGAAGGCTTTCCAGGTATTCAAAGGGACTAGAATGTTGTGACTTAACTTTTTCATCACTACAGCGGTATCTCAATTAGAGGGCACTTCAAGTAACACTGTAGCTTTTGCAGACTTGTGGAGGTACTACCTTGATAGTCCTGGATAAGATACAGAAGAATTCTCCATATTACCAATCAGACACACTTGTTCTCTTCCCTTGCTTTATCCCAAACAAATGAAATCTCCTCTATCTGTGTTGAGCTGCCTGGAGTTGGAGAAGGGGTATACGATGATCCTTACAGCCACCACTACTTGTACGGTGCACTGTCTGACCTGAAGCCAGCACAGCACTTGATCTGCCTAAAGTCTACTATAACCACTACCTGGCTACCACCTAGGTTTATTAAAAGTTGTAGGGTGTCACATCAGTAGGTGGCAAAGCAAGCCAGGCTTGGTTCTTTCCTTCAAGATGGTGGGTTCTCCCAGATCCCAAGCAAGTCCAGAGGTGCCATCAGGAGCCAGGGACTAAAGACAAGTACCTTAGAAGTCTATCCAGTGTTCTGTTGTACTACAGTTGAGCTGTAATCAAAACCACAAAGGGCAGAATTTGCCACTCTTCCCTCTCCTTTCCAAAGACAGAGGAGTCTCGCCCATGGCCACCACTACCACAGGCCCATGGGAAGTACTGCCAGGCTGCTATCAATGTTCCCTTAAAGCCTAAGTGCTCTTCAGTCAGATTGTGGTGAGTGATGCCTGGTGTGGGACTCACTTTTCAGGGCAACAAGCTCCCCTGTGGCCCAAGGCAGGTCCAGAAATATCATCCAAGAGCCAAGGTCTAGAATTAAGGACTTCAAGAGCCCATTTGGTGCTCTACCCTCTTGTTGTCAAGCTGGTAACTAAAATGCAATACAAAGTCCTCTCTACCTTTCCCTCCATTTTTCTCAAGAAAAAAGATCCTCTCCCCAAAGCCAGCAAAGCTGGGTATGTGGTGAGTCTCACCTTAAAGCAGACAGTCTCAGAGACTAACTCAGGTCCCTCAATGTAGTACCTGTGTATTGCTGCTGGTTTTTCAGAGCCTAAGAGTTCTTCGTTTAGCAGGTGATGGATTCTGCCAGGACTAAGTCCTTTCCTTCAGGGCAGCAGGTCTCCCTCTGGCCCTGAGGGTGTCTAGAAATGTCATCCAGGAGCTACGTCCTGGAAAGGGGAACTTACGACTCTGACTAGTGCCCTATCCTGCTGTGGCTGAGCTGGTATCCAAGATGCAAGAAAAAGTCCTCCCCACTCTTCCCTCTCCTCTCTTCGAGTGGAAGAGAAGAATTTGTTTTGGAGTCATGAACTATGTAGCCTGGGGCTAAGCCAGCTGCAGTGCCAACACTCCTTTACCTGCACCAGCTGGTGTCTCAGTAGGTTGCATTCCCCTCAGTTCACTGTCTCTGAGCCCAGTCCAGTACTAGAACTTGCCTAGGATTTGCAGTCTTTGTGGCCTAGATTGCTTTTCAAGTTTATTTAAGGCCTGACAGCACTTTGGTCTACGGTGGCAAGGCTTGTGGGAACTCAATTTCCAACTGCTGGGGTGGGCAATTTCCCTCTGGCTGGAGCTGGTTTAAATGCTCCCTCCATGGAGAGGTGTTAGCTGAGTTCATTCCAGTTTTGTTTTCTGCTGCAATGAGGCAGCTTGGGTCTCTACCCCACAGTGGGTGAGCTGATACCTAAGCTGATTTTTGGTTCTTATGAAGGTGCTTTGTGTGTACATAGTTGTTAAATTTGACATGCTCGTGGGGAGGATAATTGGTGGAGGTGTCCATTTGGCCATCTTGCTCTGCCTCCTCCTCTGAAGAGAAGTGTTTACATCTAATATGCTGGTAAATTTGTCAAAATTCAGATACAAGGAGAATACATAAAAGTAAATTTAACAAACATAAATTAAAATGGATATTAATATGTTAAGTAATTCAATGACACCTTCAATCTAGCAATTGATATTCAATATAGCAAGCTATATAAACATTGAATACCATTAGCTTTTTTTTGATAATATAGTGTCAAAATGATCTCAATAATTATTATTGAGGATTATAAAAGACTTCATATATGATTGAATACTTGTACATTACTTCTATTTTTAAGGAACTTGTACCTATTTTCAAGCTACTTGTACACATTAACTATGAATGGTTCAAAGGAAGGATGATTAATATATGGATATACATAATTTTTAGTTCTTTTCTGAAGTAAATTTTTTGAAGTAAAATTATGTTTTCACTAATGAGATCTAGGGCTAATATTTTTCTTTAATGTAATATCTTTTCTCCATTTATTTAATAGCCTTCATTCTTTTTGTAATTTTCACTTTGTCCTACCTGTAGCTCATTAGAATAAATTTACTTATGTCTCTGAAGGAACATATTAATATTATTGTCATGTAAATTTCAATATTCTCATGAATTTACTTGACCTTGTATTTAAATTTCTTGAAAAAATGAAGATTAAAATAAGTACAAAGCTAGTAAAGACATGAATAGCAAAATTCCTCTATTTGTTATGTAATTGCAGCTGTTGCAATAGCTACTGAATTACTTGCCTTCAACATAAGATTAGATTTGGCCTGCAGATTGATCTTGGGCTTCAAGGTTATTATGTTATATATGTATACTATAGGATATCTTGTTTTTTGTTTGTTACTAAATCGGATGAAATGCCTGTAAGATAATACACATCTGAGGAATATATACTGATAAATTTCAATTTGCATAGGTCCAATAATAAAAAAACAAAAAACAAACAAACAAAAACTGTGTATGTATGGATTTCTCCAAAATATTTTATTTGCAGTACAAGGCAATTATCTACCATGGTGTGAAATAAGTTTTCACGTTGATATGCTCCATTGATAACTATAACTTTGAATCATCTTCAGCTCTGCCCTCTTTACTGAAATTCTTGATAACTTAAATAAATCTTATCCTGGTAAAATTGTAGAACTGCTCGTTTATTCACTTCTTTATTGTATTTGTAAAACCCTTGGCTCAATATATCTTTTATCATTTGTTTTTGATTACATAAAGTTTTCAGTGACTTCAGAAATAATGTATTCAGAAATCAGTTACTGTTTATGTTACTTTACTACATGCTATGGATGTATTTTGAAGTCACAAGGTATACTGACAATGGCTAAGATAAAATAGGACAAATATGAAGCAAAAAATGAATGAATAAGTTTAGAGATAGGAAATGAAGAAATTACAACAATCATATTACATCTTTGAAGATTACTGTTATACCATGTAATGACATACAAGATATGCAGAGCACATCTCAAAGGAATGCCATTCACAAAGATCACAGTAAGAATTTGTTCTCCTAGAGTTTTATGGTATTGTATCCTTGGAATCACTTTTATGAGTAGTTTATACAAAGAAAATTTCAAAGAAGGCAATGAAAAAGGTAAATATGTAAAAAATATATAATGCTTGTCATAAAATTGTATTTGTGAATACACATTTTTACATTTTTAAAGATCATTTATTTTTATGGGATTATTGCATATGTAGAAATGAAATATATGAGAACAAGAACAGAACAAGTAGGAATGGGATAAATGGAATAAACTACTATAAGATTTTTACACTGTTCAGGATATAGAATAATATTATTTGAGGAATAAATTAATGACAAAGAAACCTGCTCTACTGTCCAGGAAAAAAAAATTACCTAAGAGATAATAAATAAGATAAAGTAAAACACTAAAATAAAAAAAAATACATGCTTCATTCACTTAAAAGAAGGCTAAAACTGGGGAATAGAGAATCATAGATCAGTAGGTCATGATAAAAATAGTAGATTATAATAGCATAATATTAACAATCACCTTAAATGTAAATGGATGGGACATTCTAATTAAAGTTACAAGTGGAAGCTGAATAAAAATAACAATATTAAAGTGTGCTGTTTAAAAAAAATACTCATGTTGAGAACAGATCAACTGGAAGTAAAATGTGGAATAATGTGTATCATGCAAATACATTAAGCATTAGAAGCTTATGTAGATACATTAATGTCAGATATATTAATGTTAGAAACTCATGTAGACTTTGTCACATGAAGTTTGTCTATAAACAATTCCTGATTTTGGCATTTTAGGATGCCTTTCCGTAAACAAAGCATCTACAAAAAAGACAAAATCAATTTTGTGCCTAATCAAAATTTTATGCTTCTTTTAGAAATCCCTTAGTTTCCCTGGAGAAGGTAGAAGTGTAGTCACCAGATTTGTATTGTGTTTTGTCTCCTGTAAACCTACTGAAAGGTATCCTATGTACACCATTTTAACCTGCTTTTGTTTCACAATACTTAGCTTGACCCGTCTTAGCACAGGTGAATCTCCTCTATTTCAAATCTTGCAGTCTTTATCCAATGTTGCAAGATTTCAAGAAACAACTGTAACGTATTCAAATATTTTAGAGTTATTTAACCATTTTTATAAATTTTATATTATTAAACTTCTGATATCACAGTATAGACCTCTATGGCTTCTCTATTATTCTCATGTCCCCAGTAAATATTTTGAGACCATATACAATGGATAGAGATGATACAGATTATAAATATTAAAATGATAAGTAAGGAGTGGTACAGGGAAACAAATTCTGGTTTCTTGTTCTCGCTTCAGCCAGGTATTATTTATAACAGAACTTTATTTGATCACTTCTAAACTGGAGGAATAACTGGTTATATACCACCTCCTATTTGTTGTAAGAATAAAATAAGACAACAATGTTTAATAAAGTTTCTTCAAAAACTTCAAAACATTTAAAAAATTGGACACTAATATCACTAGACGAACTCAGTATTTCAATTGACTTATGTCATTTTGATTAACAGTAAAGGTATCTCAATGTCTTAAATCCCAATATTTACCTATAGGTAACAATAAAAATATCATGCATTTTACAGATTTCATTTGTTCAAATATTAGTTAACACATACATAAAACTTCTTAGGATATTATACATGTGTCTTTCCTCAGGGCTTCACTTAATTAAATATAAGAACTCAATTCCTGGATATAATTGAACTTTTGAAATCTAGGGTATAGGAAAAAAATGTATTATCCTTAAAGAATGTGAATTTATTAGACATTCTGAAAGGATTAAATTTATCTTTATCTTCAATTTATTATTAACCTTGGACAATAATATTTTATTAGAAAATTGGACTCAGGGCATATGTCTTGAAGTCAAGAACCTAATAATTAGTAAAAATATGTATTTTTCTTTACAAATGGAATTAACATGAATAAGAGATAAATAAATAACTTGTTTCAGTCTATAGTGGATATGCTAGTGTTCGGTATTTATATTCACATTACAATCCTAAAAACTGGAACTATAATTCAATCTCTATCCCAGGAGCCAATAAGTGAACTTATCCTGTAGTCATTGCTCAAGTCATGTTCTAGAGTGGATCTTCTAAACCTTATTATATATTCCACACATGCAAATATAGTAATACCACTTTTTTCCTGTCTTCATTATCTCTATATTCAATATTTTGGTCTAATATTGGGAAACGTGAAAAGAGAAACCTCAGAAAATCAGAAAAGAGGCATTCAGAAACTGCAGTATCCACTATTAATATACTCAGGAATACTGAATAGGTCAGTTATAAATAGTTCACCAGAATGACAAAATTTCTGAAGACCAGTATATTTATTTCTTAATGAAAGGTCAGCATACTTATAACTTTACTTCTTCCAAATGCCCAAGGAAAAGAAAATATGACATTTTTTTCTCATGCTTCCCTATTTAAAAAAAAATTTTTTTTGGCTAAGATCTTATTTTTCCTGACATTTTTTTTCTCATGCTTCCCTATTAAAACATTTTTTAACCAATATCTTATTTTTCCTATGTCCATTTCCTTTTCAGATTTCAGGCCTTTTAATCGCAATTAATAGCTTATAGTCAAAAAGTTAACACATCTTCCAAGAGTCTTTAAATTTTAATAGAGATCAGAACTTAGAGATAAAAAAAATTAAGCTCAACATTTTAGAGCCTAGAGATAAAAAGATTAATCTCAAGAACTTCCTTTGGACTTATCTGAATTAACACTAAGTATTTAACTACTTTGCCTGAGCATAAACTGACCCAGGATATTAAATTTTAATGAGATTCTTAGTTTGTTATATTGGCATTAAGAAACAAATTGTAACAATATTAATGCAAGATTTTTCTTGGCCCCTTCACTGGACTTATAACAGGGGTGACCTGTTTATTTGGTCTGCCACACTCAACACCTAGTGGGAGGGAGCACATGAGAAAGCAAGCACAGGATTCAGTCATCTGCTCTGGGTGCCAGCAGGAGTAAGATCCATGTGGGACCTGTGGCGGCACCCAGGTGGGGATGCCTGCAACCCTGACACCCCTGAGGAGATGTTACAGTGCTCTGCTAATTTCACTGTTTCTGGACAACAGTCTGTTAGCAACTCAGATGGCCCCTTGCCTCATTGTGTGAGGTGGTTGCCCTCTGCCAGGGGAGGCAAAGAGCTAGTGTGACAGTCTTTTTGTGTTGAGCCCCAAGTTTTTGTCCAGTGTCCAAGAAGAATGAGGTTGTGTGGACAATTGAAGGATGTTGAAGGTGAAGAATTCTGTCAGGCAAGGGAAACAGATCTCAGCAGAGAGGAGAGGTGGAGAAGTGAGAGGAAGGGCTCATTACCTTCCTCTAAAGTCAGGCCTCTCTTCCATAGTCCTGCTATCTCTTCTCTGAAGTCTGGCCATTTCTTTCCTGAAGACTGGTCGTCTTCTTGAAGTCCAGCCAATTTCCCTCTACCAACTGAGTCTGGGGTCTTTGTATGTAGGAGATGGGGACTGCATTTTGAATGGTTTGTGAGTATGCAAAATAGGTTAAAGCAAAGACAACACTCAAAGGTGGGCATGACAGTATAGAAAACCAATGTGGAAAGGGTAGGTATATATAAAATAGGTGAAGGGTGGGAATCAATCAGAGAAAAGTGCACCAAATGAGAAGAAAAGTTCTCAATCTGGTATCCAACGATTTAACCTGTAGTTTGTCTTTCAGGCTTTAAACTGTCTTCAGCTTGGAGATGGGGTTTTACCAGTTACCTGCCCCTATCTGCTTAGGCCTTTGGCTGGCTCCTGCTGCCATAATCAATATGTTATTTTAGTAGTATGAATTAGTTTTATAAAATGGAATAGATTTGTCCTTTATGTATGTGTCACTAAAAAACTCCAGGTTTATTTTGGAGAGTCTACAAATAATGCATTTGCAAATAGAGTTTTTCAATCCTTTGTATGTTATCTAAATATAGATTACATTTTATGTTTACAGGATGAATTAGAAAGATGAAAAAATATATGTCATTGATGTTCGTATGCTCTGTAAAATCTATGGGGGAGTTACTTTAAGTAGATTAGAACATTCACTTAAGATTCCAAGCTACAGTAACCAAAACAGCATGGTACTGGTACAAAAGCAGACATACAGACCAATGGAACAGAATAGTGAATCCAGAAATAAAGTTGCAGGCCTACAACCATCTGATCTCCAACAAAGTCAACAAAAATAAGCAATGGATAAAAGACTTTCTTCTCAATAAATGGTGCTCAAATAGCTGGTTAGTGATATGCAAAAGAATGAAACTGGATCTCTACCTTCAACCATCTATAAAAATTAACTCAGGATGGATTAAAGATTTACATGTAAGACCTCAAACTATAAGACTCTTAGAAGTAAAACTAGGAAACACCATTCTGAACATTGACCTTGTGAAAGAATTTATAACTAAGTCCTCAAAAGCAATTGCAATAAAAACAAAAACTGACAAGTAAGACTGGATTAAACTAAAGAGTTTCTGCACAGCAAAAGAAACTATCAACAGAGTAAACAGACAAATTGTTTCTCATGGGAGAAAATATGTGCAAACTATGCATCTGAAAAAGGTATCATACCCAGAATTTATAAGGAAATTAAATAATTGAACAAGCAAAATCAAATAACCCCATCAAAAAATGGGCAAAAAATATGAACAGACACTTCTCAAAAGAAGACACATAGCAGCCAACAAATATATACAAAAAGGTTCCACATCACTAATCATCAGAGAAATAGAAATCAAAATTGCAGTGAGATACCATCTCATACCAGTCAGAATGGCTATTATTAAAAAGTCAAAAGGAACAAATGCTGGCAAGGATGTTGAGAAAAGGGAATGCTTATATGCTGTTGGTAGAATGCAAATTACTTTAGCTACTGTGGAAAGCAGTTTGGAGATGTTTCAAATAACTCAGAACTGTCATTCAGCCCAGCAATCCCAACATGGGTATATATCCAAAAGAAAACAAGTCTTTCTACAAAAAAGTCACATGCACTTGCATGTTCATAGCAGCACTATGCACAATAGCAAAGACATGGAATCAACCCAGGTGTCCATCAATGGTAGACTGAATAAAGGAAATGTGGTACATATATGCCATAGAATATTACACAGCCATAAAAAAGAAAATCATTTCCTTTCAACAACATGGATGCAGCTGGAGACCATTATTCTAAGTGAATTAATGCAAAAACAGAAAACAAATACTACATATTCTCACTTATAAATTGGAGTGTAACATTGAGTACACATGGACATAAAGATGGCAACAATAAAAACTGGGGACTACAGGAGTGGAGAGGGAAGGATAGGGACAGGGTTAAAAAACCTACTATTGGGTACTATGCTTACTATTGGGATCATTTGTTCCCCAAACCACAGCATCATGGAATACATCTAGGTAACAAACTTCCACATGTACCACCTCAAGCCAAAATAAAATTTAAAAAAAAACATCCTAATGATAGTTTTCAGCTTGCAAGATACACATTGTTATTTCTAGTCACTTAATCTACTATTCCTGTATTAAATAATCCAATCATCTTGGCTTCTGCCTACACTCTCCTGCCATATGTAAAATTGTTACTTCAAAATTTGTACAAACATTTAGGATTGTTTAAAATCATATATAACTTTTTAAAAAAAGATTTCAATGATACAGATTTTAAAATTTTTAAACTACCTTCCAAGTTACGTTATTACATTTTAAAAAAAGAGAACTTGAAGGCTTATTCAGGCATTGTCACTTTACAATCAAGAATTTAGAAACAAAGCTCAGTCTGCATTTGTAAGGAGCTGTTAGAAAGAATTCCTTAATTGACCTTGATTACTCCCATTCACACAACCCTAGGTACCCAACACAAAAAAAGTGAAACACAATAATAATTTAATTTATATTCATGAATATAATTGATGTTTAAAAATTTTTGCTGCATAGTGTACCATTTATATATTTCAAAAGTTACAAATATAAGCATGTATTGGTTTTGGTTCCTCAATTATTCAGATTTGATTTCTATACTAATCCCATTAAGCAAATATCTGCTTTACTGAATGTAGGTGCAAAAAATAAACATTTGTAGCTATTGTAGCTTTTGGAAGGAGGAAAATTAAATTATCTTATTGGCAGACTTTTATAAATTGCAAAATAGTCAACAGTAATTTCATACTCCAATCTCAGAATACTTTGAAGTAAAGGAAGATAGAGTGTAGAAAAAAGGTGAGAAACAGGAAGAGATTTGAGGTTGTCTGGTGGGTGACTGGCAGAATGGAAAGGTCTTGGGCATTTTATTGTTGAAGAGTGTGATGAACATAAAGTAAAATAGCAAAATTGACAGAATAATGAACATGCTGTTCTCCCACCTACAGCTATGATAATCTATAACATTCATTTTTCTTAACAGAAAATGAAAATTTTTAGGGTTTAGTCTAATTTATCCAGGCATTTCAGCTTGCAGAAAGATTACTAAAATATGACTCTTTTTATTCTATGACTTTCCATTTTTTCTAATACTATTCTAACTGTATCAGAAATCTCATAATTGTTATCACTCATATGCATTTGCTATCACATATTGGTTAAATTAGCTATTTCCACTGGAGCCCTGGTTCATTGTCTTATGCTTTTGATCTCCTAAAATATAGTTTTCAAGCATGTGAAAAAGGTAATAACAATATCTTGTTACAACGCCTTCCTATTTTAATATATTTCTCCAAAATTGTAAGGCATGCCTCAAAGAAATGAAGACACACATTTTGCAGCATAGGGAGTTGCACAAAATGATGAATAACTCATTTAAATATTTATAGCAAACTTTATGCTGAAACATTGGTAGGGCTTACATAATATATATTGTGATACTGAATTATATCAAAGTCCATATGTATTAAAGTATTATTATAATTATTTTAAGGAATAGAAATTGAGTCTTATAGAGCTGCAATAACTTTTAAAATAGCAATATTACAGGTAAATATTCATGTCCGTTATAGATTAAGTATACATAGGTTGAAGTTGTTACAGTAGCTGATCAAAAATGTTAGGCTGGGCGTGGTGGCGCACACCTATAATCCCAGCACTTTGGGAGGCCAAGGCAGGCAGAACACGAGGTCAGGAGATCAAGACTATCCTGGCTAACATGGTGAGACCCTGTCTCTACTAAAAATACAAAAACCTGGCCAGGCAGAGTGGCACTCACCTGTGGTCCCAGCTACTCGTGAGCTCAGGCTGGAGAATCACTTGAACCTAGGAGGCGGAGGTTGCAGTGAGCCAAGATCATGCCACTACACTCCAGCCTGGGTGACAGAGCAAGACTGTCTCTGAAAAAGAAAGAAAGAAAAAAAAAATGTTAAAGAATTTTATTTTAAAGACATATATATAAGGCAGCATGCCTGAATATGTATACACTGTATGTATTCTATACATTGTTTAAGGTATCTTTTGAAAGGGCAATCTTGTTCTTTTAAGCTTCTCAACCAATTAATCATAGTAGGTATTTGAAAAATATGAGTTTTATGAAGGTGAAGTGGTAAATAATATTTTCCATGAAGCTTTTAATTTTATTATCCCTTAAGATTGTAAATATTGCTTAATTCACAATGATACTTTTTGAAAATACCAGTCAGAAAGGAAAGTTTTATTCACATTTAAACTTAAAATAGTATTATTTCTCTCTTTTTTTCCTCTAATCTTTCTCTGTAGCCATTTTTTGGTGAGTTTTTAATGTAGAATATTGTACTTAGTTCTGATGAAATGTCATTCTCTATCTACCTAGAAATAAGATGGTTCTGATATTGAGTTCTGTCATTGATTAAATTGTCATAGTCTATTTGAAACCTAAATGCTGCCTTTGGTCATTGTTCTTTTTCTTCTCCAGAAAGTGACCTTTGTGAATAATTGTATGCCCTAGATGTGTCAAAATGAAAAGAAAGCAGCATTCCTAAAAGATATTCTAAAAAGTATGGCATTTTAAAATATGTTTATTTTATCTTGTTTTGAACTCATCAGGAAATTTTAAACACTTACTGATGTCAAAGGAGGAATAAATATTGTCTTCAGGTGCTTTGAAAAGATCTGTATCACTTCTGACTTAGAGTAATGCTTATATTAATGTAGGTAAAGATCATTACAAATGTAGTATAAATACATATTTATTAAATGTATCAATTTTTAACTAAGTTTATTTTACTACCTACATTTGGAAATATATCACTTTCCAAACTTAATCTTTAAAGCTGTTTTAAATTTTATTTTCTTGTTGAGCTTGATAAAGAATATAAAAAGTAAACATAAGACATACATAGTCAAGTAATAGTATTCATGATACAATATATAAAAGACTATGAAATCTAAAGAAGATGTAATATAAAAGGAAGTAGGACAAGTAATTTAAATATTAAGAGTTTATTTATAAATAATATGTTTCATACAGGTATAATAGAAGGGAAGAAAAATACAAGAATTTTGAAGTTGGAATACAAACACACTGAATGTTATAGAGGAGAAAATAAATATCTTTCACTGTTGGTCAAAAAAAAAGGTTAATTTTTAAAAGGATCCAAATTTATCAGTCTTTTTAGAGGTTTAGTTAGGGGAGTGTGTGGTGTGTAAGTTATTTAACAAAGGTTACGTAAACCACTTTGGGTTCTTGTGAAGGAGACAAAACGATGAAAAATGGCTTTTAAAAATATAATCTTGTAGTGGTAGACAGTAGAAAGAATATGAAGGTAGTGAGCTAGAAAGAAAATATTTATAGTTAATTAAGAATGAGTTAAGGGATTAGAGTGAGGGCCATGGGCAAAAAATAGAAAGGAAAATTCTAAGAGAGATTGTGAAGAAAATACTAAGAACAAATAAAGCAAAAGGAGACAAAACTAAAGAATATTGATTTAAAGAGGACTCCAAGATTTCCAGCCCTGGACATGTCAATAAAAGAACCAGAAAATATGAAGGGAGAAAGAAAGTTAAGGAAGTTGGTTTCATTTTCAATCTGGCAAGACTGAGATAAAAGTCTACTATGTAAATCATGCTGTACTTGAAGGTGTTAGGATTAGGCTCATGCAAGTAAAAGATCAAAATTAGACAAGCGATTTTTGGTATACCTGCAATAGCTGAATACATGAGCATGGGTAAATTCATTAAGATTAGCAAAGCAGAAAAATACAAATGAAGGATGTAGGACTAGGAGATAAGTTACAATCAATAAATCCAACTGGAAAAAGGAATGTTTCAGAAGATAACTTGAAGAATTGAAATTGTGAAAGGATGCAGATGCCAGGCCAATATCCCTCATGCAATTACTCAAAAACCTTAGTATATCAAAACATTGAGGTACACACATTTTTTCTGCAATTTCATTATGGTCAAGAGGTATAAAATAACCATGCTGTGTAAATAACATTGTATACATAAGTATAATATAACTGTAATATTACTAAGAAGAAAATTATATTTCAATTACGATATAATTAAGCAGAAGCCAAATCTATCCATAAGCATCCCACAGTTGAAACATACACCTCACTCCTTGCCACTAAGTATGCAACACATTCACTCAGCATTCAGCTGCATGAGTGCTAGAAGTCAGGTACTGTGCAGAAATAGAAAGGTGAACTAGGAAAGCAAGGGCACTACTTCTCTTCCTACGCTAGTACTAGAAATGTACAATAAAGAAGGCAATAAACATAAGTATTAAAGACCATAAGTGTTATAGAGGAATAACTACAATCCACATTTTGCAATAAAAATTGAACTAATAAAGGCCAGTTTATTTTTTATCATTACTATTCTTTTTTGAGATTGAGTCTCACTCTGTCACCCAGGCTGGAGTGCAGTGGCACGACCTCAGCTCACTGCAACCTCTGCCTCCCAGGTTCAAGCGATTTTCCTGCCTCAGCCTCCCGAGTAGCTGGGATTACAGGCACCTGTCATCGTGCCTGGCTATTTTTTGTATTTTTAGTAGAGATGGGGGTTCTGTGATGTTGGTCAGGGTGGTTTTGAATTCCTGACCTTAGGTGATCCACCTGCCTCAGCCTCCCAAACTGCTGGGATTACAGGTATGAGCCACAGTACCCAGCCTATGTCAGTTTAAATAAGGAGGTATAGAATAGTCTTCACTAGAAAGAAACATTTTCAGCTATATAACTGTGATTAAACACTGAATTTTCATATGAGAGAAATGGGGATACACTGGGTAGATCAAATAAAAAGGTGATATTTTTAAAAAACATGACACTGTCTGCTGTGTAGGAAATTAATTGGACAGGACAAGAATGGAAGCAGGGAAATCTGTTAGCAGCTTGCAAGAGCTCTTAGAGTAGCTTTGCTGAAATGGCGTCAATAGAAATTCACATTATATCTTTAAGGCTGAATGGATATTTGGAATCATGTGAGGGGTGAGGAAAAAGACAGGAAACTAACTGTGATACTGTTAAGTATTTTTTTATTGGATATAACACAAATTATGGAAAAGTGAGTTTTTAAGCATATATTTTTATGCACATATATATGGACATTTAGACACACAGATTCGCACACATCTATTATTTATTTGTGACTTAGAACCATAAGAAGCTCAGGTTTCAGCTTTTTCTGTTATTAAGTGAACATTTACATTTATGTCAGACTTATGATATTTCTTACCATCATATAAATATGGCCTAAATATCCTAAGCAAATGAAGTTCTTTATCTCTTTTAAGATTATTTTCTGAGCAAGGAACATCTTGAAACAAGTTTTCCTTTATGGAATTTCTAAGAGAGGTAGTGAAAACAACAAATATTCTTGAGGATTGCCTCTCAACCTATCTTTGTGTTGTTTTACCTATGTTTTTGAACTCTATGCACGATTGGAAGACTGTAGGGATAGTGGATGCGTGACGCAGATGTAACCCTCGTGACTTTGAGGGTACTAGAGTCCTTGTCAGTGGCAAACATTCAGGAATGCTTGCCTACATAAATTTTTGCTTATTGGGAGATCCTAGAAGTTAAAGAGTTGAAAGAAATGTGTTAAAGTTACAAATGACTCTTACTTCCCTTGATTTTTCTTAATCAGGAGATGTTATTTCCTGAATAACTGGTTTATGTTGCTGTTGTTATTATCACTGTATCTCCTTTATCTTCAGTTACAGTTTTGAGTTCCAGAAGGAAATTTCCAGAAACGAACATTCAGCTTTCACCACTTACCCCAATATAGGAGACTCATAGTGAGTGCACAATAGCTATTTAGTGAATAAATAACTTAAAAAATCAACCACTGGGATGCAAAATATCTCATGTATTGCTAAGGGGAAAAACTAGGCTTAACCTATGTAATATATACATTTTGAATTATATACAAAAAGTAAAAGTATACCCTAAAAAATATTAGTTCAAAAACATAAGTCTGAAAACCATAAAAAACCAAATTATAAACAACTTTATATCATCACTCATTTTACATTTTATGTGTTTCTCCTCTTTACTTCAAGTGTGTACAGAGAATATTAACTCCACCTCTCAGTGTTCAACATCAAGACTCCCTTCTACTGGGGAAAAAAAACTCCAGACTGTGAAAGAGCCTGAAGATTTTCAAGGCCTATGTCAGAAACTGATCATTTAGATTAAATGAGAAAAGTCAGCCAAGTAGTAAAATTTTCTTGAGTTATCAGAGAATGCTAGCAAAAGGTCACTCAGTACACTTCAACTATGATCTATATAATCTAATTATGCTCATTTCTAAAGTAAATGTGTTATTTGCACTGCATTGGTATGCAGATTACAAAGTGTTATTATAGGATTATAAATGGAATGCTAGTTTGCACTTTGTATGAAAAGGACCTGTAAATACTATTTAGCTTCACTTTTATGTGGCTATGATTTAGTGCACACTAAAAGGCTTAGCCAGTGCAATATTAGAGCTCCAGATAGAGAAGTCAGCTAACTGAGCACCAACGCTAAATAAAGCTGAGTGAGTGCAGTTTGAGCTCAACTCTTCATTTATTACATTTTCTTTATCCATTAGAAATATGAAGTTAATAAATCCCATGTCATGTCTGCCTGAAAATTAAAACACTTTTTGTTTTAGTCTTAGAATAAACATTATTATATGAGAATATCAAATTATTAAAGCCTTTCTTTGAATATTTGGTGTACATACTTTCTTTTTTTTTTTTTTTTTA